>SEYY01009150.1:0-15000 GCA_009176605.1 Armadillidium nasatum
TATATATATAATATAATACAGGTAGGTAACTGAGGGATCCGCTTGATTGGATTTTCAGCCCTGCTCCTCCCACTGAGTAGCGAAATACCATTCGTTGCTAGTCATACATTTATAATATACTCTTGGACGTAGATTTTGAGTCGTAGGTTTGGCACAGAATAAACCAAGGAAAATTTTTTTTTGTGACATCCATATGGTACGTGGGTCGTTTTCGCGTCCGTAACTCGAATATTAGCTCGAGTACCAACATTCTAACCAAAATATATCAGAAAATTCTGTCTCTATCGAGTTAGTTCATAAAGCAAAAAGGCAGCCTCTAACGGGGTGGATTCTCTCATGTAAGACGAAAATTGTAATCTCCGTATCCTCTTCCATCTCTTCAAGTCTTCCGCAGGAAAGATCCCCTTTTAGTGAAAGGAAACGTTTGTAGCATTTCGGGGCCGCAAGCTGGTTGAACTAGCGGTCGTACTTCTTTGATTTCCCATGGAATGATTATTGCCGTGGGAGGCGTCCCTCGGAGTGTTCAGAAGGCATTACTGAGGTTATTCTCTCTGGCATGGAGGCGTACATTCCATTTTCTTTCCCTTCTACTAAACCTAATAAACCTTGGTTTAACTTTGCTTGTTCTCGCGCTATCCGCCGTATGAATTTTTACCTTCAGGGATTACCATCGTCTTCAAACTCCAGAAACTCATGCTACTTATATTTCATCCCGGAATCGTGCAAAATCTATCTTCGTAACACTAAAAACTCTTTTCTCCGTAGAAGATGCAATAATTTTGGTTCCTCTCCCACGCTCTTTCCTTTTGCAATGTCAACTCTAAATCTTTTTTCCTCTTTCTTTCTTTTGTATTTTTGCTGTTTTACCTTCTTCTAAAGCTGAACTCTTTGCTCAAACTTTTGCCTCTAACTCTACTTTAGATGATTTCGGAGCTATTCCTCCTCCTTCAAACCCCTCCAACTCATTTATGCCTAAAATGAGAATTTTTTCTAAAGATGTCATTTCTGCTCTCTCTGAGCTTAATATTAAGAAGGCGTTTGGTCCCGATATTATTCCTCCTGTGATTCTCAAAACTTGTACTTCTTAGCTTGCACCCTGTCTTGGTAAACTATTTCCTCTTTGTCTCTACTTCATCCTTCCCTTCTTGTTGGAAACGTGCGCTCATTCAGCCTGTGCCGAAGAAGGGGGACCCCTCTCAACCCTCTAACTACCGTCCAATTTCTTTGAGCTCTGTTCTTTCTAAAGTTTTCAAATCTATCCTTAAATTTAATTAAAAGGGGAGGGTTCGGTTTAAAAAAATTTTTTTTATTATTTGAGCCGTTTGGGTGAAATTTTCTGTGTATATAGCTTTTTTCCCGGTGAAAAAAGTTTCATTTTTAGTGTTTTTATGAGTCTATAACGGTTTCAAAGTTATTAGTGGTCATAACTCAACAAAAAAAAGAAATAGCGGGAAAAAATTATTTTTACACATGAGATGAAAATTGGCCTAAGCCATCTTAGCCCCAATCTCTTTAATCCGCTGGAAGCGATTTTTTATTTCACGTTTAAAAAAAAGAGGTATAATCAGTCAAATTTTTTTTTGAACAATTTGTTACCCTTTCGGAGAAAAAAATTATTTAAAAAAAATTCTCTCCAGAAATTTTGATTAAATTTGGAAATTGTTTAGAGAAGAGATAGGTCTACAACATTTATTTAGAGCATTATTAAATGTTAATTGTTTGAAGGAAGGTATAGCCTCTCAAACTTTTAAAATTTTTGAAAATTTTCAAAAAATGGACCTTTTTTGAGAGATTATATCTCGGAACAAACAAATTAGATCGAACAAAGTATATAAAAGAATTTGTAGCCCCAACACCACTCCTCTATAAGTGTGCCAAAATTTATTTACGTAGTAATTATACTTTTTTTATAAATATTTTTCCTCAAAAATTTGAATTTTTTTTTTTCAAAAAATAATTTCTTTTGATAGTGAGTCAGTCTTGGACTAATACTGTTTTTTGTGTAACTCTGGGAGGAAAATTCTATCAAAGGTTTTTGTAGCCAATAGAATAAGGAACATATGTTCCAAATTTCAGACAAAAAATATTTTTTATGTGGCTTCACCGTAGATTTAAATTTTGAAAAACATTCCCAAATAAGTGCTAAACATTAAATCCCTCGTAAAAACGTTAGGAATCGACTATTTTCGTCGGGAAAAAAGCTATATATACTGAAATTTTCTGGAGAATCGGATAAAAAAAAATTTTTTCTTGTAAACCGAACCCTCCCCTTATCCTTAACAGGAAGATTTGGAAACATCTCAATTCTTCTAATCTTATCTCTGATCGCCAGTATGGCTTTCGTAAGAAACGCTCTACTGGTGATCTTCTCTTCCTTCTCTCTGACTGTTGGTTCTCCGCTCTACCTATTTCAGTGAATTCTTTGGTGTCGAGCTGGACATATCGAAAGCCTTCGATAGAGTCTGGCACAAAGCTTTGATTTCTAAACTTCCCTTTTTTGGTATCTATCCTTCTCTCTGTGATCTCTCTAATTTCCTTTCAGGTCGTTCTATAGCAGCTGTTGTAGACGGCCACCGTTCTCCTTTAAATCTATTAATAGTGGTGTTCCTCAAGGTTCTGTCCCATCTCCAACACTTTTCCTGCTTTACATTAATGCCCTTCTTTCTATTACCTCATCTCCTATCCACTCCTATGCTGATCACTCCACCCTTCATTACTCTTTCCAGTTTGAAAAACATCCCACCCATCAGCAGTTGATAGACTCGAGAATGGTAGCCTTGGAGCAACTAACCTCTGATCTTTCACGTATTTCAAATTGGGGCAGAGAAAACATGGTTGTTTTGATGGCCTCAAAATCTCAATTCCTCCATCTCTCCACTCGACACGATCTTTCACACAACTATAATGTCTTCATCGAAAAGACACAACTCAAATCTTCATCTGTTCTTAATATTCTTGGCGTATCCTTTTCTCGTGATCTTTCTAGGAAATATCACATTACTTCTCTTTCTAAACAAGCTTCTAAGATGTTGGGTGTTCTGAGGCGCCTCCAGAATTATTTCATGCAACCCCAGTTGGTTGCTTTCTATAGGGGTGTTGTCCGTCCCAGTATGGAGTATGCTTTGCAAATCTTGGGTGGTTCCACTCATACAGCTATCCTTGAGAAGGTGGGTCTAGGTCTTTTCGTCCCATCAACTCTCCTGCTCTTACTAACTCTCTCTAATCTCTTTCTGCCCGTCGAATTGTTGCGTCACTCTATTTGTACTATCGCTATTACAATGGACACTGCTCTTTTGAACTCTCTCGTCGCATACCTCCTCCTCCATTGAGAAGAGCTCATGCGATGCGCCGTTCTACACAGTCTCATCCTTTCTCTGTCCAACTCTACGACCCCAGACTTAACCGCTATGCTCAATCTTACATATACTCTACTGGTAAAATCTGGAACACACTCTTTTTATCTATTTTACCTATTTCCTTTGACCTTCATACTTTCAAACGCCGTGTATCTGAAAATGTCGGCCACCATCGACCAGGATAGATTTTTCCCAACTCCGGTGGAATTTGGTAGTACTCCGGCCTTTGCCCACCGGTGATATATATAATATATATATATATTATATATATATATATATATATATTATATATATATATATATATATATATATATATATATATATATATATATCCTGTGGGAGGAGTACCAGATTCCACTGGAGTTGGGAAAACTCCTATCTTGGTCGAAAGAGGCCGACATCTCCAGATAAATGGCGTTTGAAGGATGCAAGTCAAAGGAAGTTGGGAAAACAGGCAAAGGGAGTGTGTTCCAGACTTTACCAGTAGAGCATGTGTAAGATTGAGCATAGCGGTTAAATTTTTGGTCTGAAAGTTAGACAAAGAAAGGATACGACTGTGTAGAAAAGCGTTTCGCACGAGCGAGGAGGTATGCGACGAGAGGGTTCGGAAGAACAGTGTCCGTTGTAATAGTGATAGTAAAAAGAGAGTGATGCAACAACTCGACGGATAGAAGGGGATTGGAGAAAATTAGTAAAAGCAGAAGACTTGATGAGACGAAAAGCTCTAGACTCCACCTTCTCAAGGAGAGCTGTTTTTGAGGCATTGAAAACAACAACGTTTTCTCTCCCCCAATTTGACATACGTAAAAGTTCAGAAGATAGTTGCTCCAAGGCAACTCGAGTCTATCAACTGCTCTTGGAAGCGACGTCTTTCAAATTGGAATCTGTAATGAATGGTGGAGTCATCTGCATAGGAGTAGGTAGGAGATGAGATAATAGAGAGAAGGTCATTAATGAAAAGAAAAAAAGTGTTGGGGATAGTGCAGAACTCTGAGGAACACCACTATTAAGAGATTTAATGGAAGAAAGGTGGCCGTCTACAACAGCTGCTACAGAACGACCAGAAAGGTAATTAGAGAGAAGATCGCAGAGAGAAGGATAGATACCAAAAGAGAAAAGCTTTGTGCCAGACGCTATCGAAAGATTTCGATATGTCCAGCACGACAGCAAAGGATTAGCTGAAATAACGAAGAATGGAGGACCAAGAGTCAAAGAGAAGGGAGAGAAGATAACCAGTAAAGAGTTACTTACAAAAACCATACTGTCGATCAGAGATAAGATTTGAAGAATTGAAATGTTTCTTAAGGATAGATTCGAAAACTTTAGAGAGAAAATTGGTAAAAAAAAATAGGACTGTAGTTGGAGGGTTGAGAGTGGCTCCCCTTCTTTGACATAGGCTGAATGAGAGCACGTTCCAGGAAGAAGGGAAAGCAAGAGAGACAAAGACGAAAAAGTTTACCAAGGCAGGGTGCAAGCTCGGAAGCACAAGTTTTGGGAACCACAGGAGGAATACCATTGGGACCATACGCCTTCTTAGTATTAAACTCAGAGAGAGCAGAAATTACATTTCTAGAAGAAATTCTAATATTTGGTATATACTGTATAAGATGGAGGGGGTTGAAAGATGAGGTATAGCTCCGGAATCGTCTAAGGTTGAATAAGAGGCAAAAGTTGGAGCTAAGTGTTCAGCTTTAGATGAAGGTAAAACAGTAATTGTGCCGTCGGAAGATACTAAAGGAGGGAAAGAGGAAGAAGCAAAGTTAGAGTTAACATTTTTTGAAAAATGCTAGAAGGAACTTGAAGAAGAGGTACCAGAAAGATTATTGCACTTTCTTCGGAGAAAATGCATATATATATATATATATATATATATATATATATATATATATATATATATATATATATATATATATATATATATATATATATTATATTATATATATAGATATATATATATATAGAGAGAGAGAGAGAGAGAGAGAGTGATTCACATAGATGGTCACAATCTTCAATAGATGGAAGATAACATCATTACTACGAAATTCCATCAATACATAAAGAATCGCAAGTCTCTCGTTTACGTGATATCGAGGGAACAATTTAGAAAGTAAACAAACACCATATACCACAGTTTATTAAGTAGCAGATAACATTGAGGGGATGCAATTACAACAGGTGTTCAAAATGTAATCCGTTAATTTATCACACGTAATTAATTATTTTAAGCAAATATTTTGACCTTTTATCACAGCTTGTGCTGTGAGACACGTGACACTCTACCCCTTTGGTAATGTTCTTGAGACTAGGAGAGTGTGAACAATAGTTGACACTGAGTGTAAGGCACTATTGTAGAGGCCATAATTGCAACATTGCTATGTTGCAAGGTGCAATCGGTGATGCCGACAAACTCAACACTTAAAGATAGCAAACACTATCTTTCTTCTTACATTAAATCTTCTTTACCTTATATTTTCTTAGCGTATTCTTCTTTGGGGCTCAAAAATGCATTAAAAGGAGATCCAGTAACCACCAAGTCCAGAATATACATTTTATAAAATCCATTTAATTAATAGTCAGCACATTCATGGTATTTCCCTGTAGAGAATATCTACATTAAAAGCTGAAATACTCTTATTTTCTTTCCATGACAACATTTCCTTAACCTTGGAAATTTAGGTATCTATGGTTATATATAGTATACTGAGATTGAGAAGCGTTCTAGAGCCATCTTTTTGAGGTACCACCGTATTCATCTCATTCAAGAGTATTCACCAATATAATTCTAACATTAATTTGGATGTTTATAATACTATTATATCAACAATACAAACAACCATATGTGGGTTTCTATCAAGATCAAATATAAGAATCTCCAAAATCCAAAATTAAGTTTTTTTCTTACATTTTACCACCACTCACGGGTAGGGGGCATAATTAAAGGATAAAAGAAAAGCCACAGCAGCCTACCGTAGATCCCTCAGGTGGGTGCAGACAGAGGATTTAAAGAGACGTAAATTAAATAAGCAGGAAAAATAAGGTAGAGGGTCCACAGAACAGAAGTGACTGGGAAGGAGGTACCACAACGTGCAAGTTCAGAGTTTGCAATGCTCACACAAAGTAAGTCACCCCTTGTGCTGCGATGGCGACGCAATGGTGATAAAATGAGAGAGGTCGACTCACTCGAGCACCTGCCGTTGCAATACATATAGAAAAGAGAGTGAGCCAACGTCACGTCACAGAGAAAGAAGGTCAAGTGAGCTTGAAAGTAGGGAGGAACCGGAACCATTTCAAATGTGATAACAGTACTTATTGCAAGTACGGTTAAGACATTTATATAACTGGAGTAACTGTTCAGAAGAAAAAAAATCCACTAGTCTAAAGAGAACCCCCAGCATTTTAGACGTCACCTTAGCAACCACTGTGATATGAGGTTTCCAAGATAATTTGTTGTTTATGCTCTTCCCTACGAGAGAATCGTCGTAGGAAACAGGAAAGTTGGGAGGTGTTTTTGAGAGAGATGTGAAATTGAGTTTTTAAAGAGTTGGGATGACACCACCGGCAAATCCTATCCAGATCGGCAAGAATTGGTGGCCGTATAAACACCAACAGAAAAAGGAAAAACATCCCAGGATTTCATGATAGCAAAGATGAAGCCTGGAGAAGCATCAACATGTCTGAGCTTAGATTGGAATAGCTTGCAAATCGAGCATATCCGGGTCTGGTATTGAGAAACCATGAGATGTTGCGACGCAATTTCTTACTTTGTCTGTCACATTCCATCAAACAAAGGCTTTTGTTGAAGGTAATAAGGGCCAGAAACTAACTTATGGTCAGATTTTAAGACTCGTTAGTCAACATCATCGGGAATGTATCAATAAGCAGGGTTCCCACAGACACAAACCTCAACTTGAAGTGATGTGAAATGTTGATCGTCAAAAAAAAAAAAAAAAAAAAAAAAAAAAAAAAAAAACGACAAGTGGAAAACGACTCCAAGGATAAAAATAATTTTTCTCGAAGATCCCAGCGAAGGAATGAAGGTAGCAACAATAATGACAGATCTGTAATAATTGCTCGACGTTGAGTCATGATGTGTTGACTTGCCATGAGTTGTTAGGTATTTGTTCCCATTGTCGTGAGCAAGGACATCCATGTTCTGAGTGTTTCCAGCTCAAGCTAAGACAGCAACATTGAAACGTGCAACAGACACATACGCCTTCTTGTCCTTTTGGCAAAGGTAATCATTTTGGAAAGGATTACCAGTCCAACGGTAATTAGGTCTCTAAGTCGGTAAGTAGTACAAACCCACCAGCTATATTTCCTCAACGTCAACCCAGAGAGTATTCTGCTAACGGTGCATGGCCTAAGGACAATAATCCCTTTGTATTTGAGTTAGAGGGAGCGTACGAAGGTAATAATAACATCTCTTTAAACTAATGGACTCCGTGTCAATGGGTCTAAACACAGAATTGTTATGATCAGAATTCTGAATTGACTCGAGCCTGACTTCTAATCAGAAAATAAATGTCAACTATAATAGGGTTAATAGTCAATCTCTCTGTGTCGACGTTTCTATTGTTGGTTATCCATTTAATGTCTATGATTGTCTGGTAAATAATGAAACATATAAATTTGATTAAAGCATAGATTTTTGATCTAATATGAATTACAAAACACCCCTTAGTTGTCGAAATTATCTCTGGTGTCGGTAATACTCAAATCTTATATCCTATTACGTAAATCTCGGATTTTTTTGTAGCGGTTTCGTTACAGAGAATGATGAATTTTATATTGTACCTTCCGATTTAATAGATCATTAATTGGTACTGGAAGTGACTCCTTAAAACTAAAAGCCTCTTACCAGATAAGTCTTCCTATCAGTTATTACGTCGTATCTACCGATCCGAATAAGAATGTCCAACTCATGAATGTTTGTACTAGTGGTAATCTGGAATTAGGTGCAAATCAAAACAAGATTTTTCCTATTAACTTTTGCAATCTTTCGTACTTCTTCGATACTTCCTTCGTACAAGGAAGGGAAAATAACGGTCTGGAGGTACTTCCAGGCATCCTATCAGTAACTGGACCGGTAATAAATCTATATAATTACAGCGAATCCAATAGGTTTATTCCTAGAGTTTAATCTTTGGGCTCGGCATTGCCTGTCTCGGAAGTAGAGCTTGCTAAGATTGGTAATGTTTTCAGTACGAATCGATCATCGTCTGTTATACCTTCTGAGCATTGGATGAGAGAAAGGGTAATCAAGGAATTCCAATTTGAAGAGATTCCTTTAGATCAAGTTCGGAAGTCTCTGTTAATCGATCTGATTCGTAAATATGCAGATGTTTTGAGTACTGGAGATGATGATTTTGGCTGTGCAAATAATATCAAACACACATCAAAGTAACAACGGATAGACCCATACATGTTATGTTCCTGTGTATCGGTTTCAAGGACATCTATCCCAGTAAATTGAGAATCAGTGCATCGAGCTGAAAAAAAGCATGTTTATCAGGAAAAGTTATTCTCCGTAATTACCTCCAGTTGTTCCAGTGCGTAGGCCAGATGGTAGTGAGGGTTTGTTTGGACTACTACCGTTGTCTGAACGAATATACCAAGAACGACGCCTTTCCATTGCCCAATTTGATAGATTCCATCTATAACTTGGCTGAAGCTAGGTATTATACTACCATAGATCTAGTTCGAGGGTATTATCAGGTCGAAATAGCGAAGGACGGCATAGAGAAGACAGCTTTTTCCACTCCTCTGTCTCATTACGAATTCCTTCGTATGCCCTTCAGCTTCTCCTTTGCACACTTGACGACTCTCTGTTCAACTTCTTATTGTAAAAATAAATCCACCGCAAGCGTAGGTTGCTCAATTAGATACTCTCTTTAATAACACACCTCCTATTTCTGAAATATCCAGTAATATAGGTAGTATTGCTTATCTAGGAAGTTCTTCAGAACAATTTGATCAAAACAGACCGCTCGAAAGTTCCCTGGGTGTCCTAGAGCTATTTGAAAAAGTTTCCTCAGAAAACTTACATTTGAATAATCTATTTGAATCCGTTATCAATGATAGTTTTAAGGGCTTTCATCCCCTGTTCGAGCCATTGTAGGCGATAAAACTCATATATATATATATATATATATATATATATATATATATATATATATATATATATATATATATATATATATATATATATATATATATATATATATATATATATATATATATATATATATATATATATATATATATATATATATATATATATATATATATATATATATATATATATATATATATATATATATATATATATATATATATATATATATATATATATATATATATATATATATATATATATATATATATATATATATATATATATATATATATATATATATATATATATATATATATATATATATATATATATATATATATATATATATATATATATATATATATATATATATATATATATATATATATATATATATATATATATATATATATATATATATATATATATATATATATAATATATATATATATATAAAATTTAGGGATAGACTTGAATGTATCGTTATTATCTTCCAGTAGTGTGAATGAAAGCATAGATGAAAAACACATGTTAATAGATTATTTCGAAGTTGATTTAAATATTTTCCTTTTGCCATCTCCCATTTCGGATCTAGAAGATAATTTCCCATTGGGTAATTTCATTGATGATAATATGGCTCCTGTGGTAAATCTAGTCCGATACCTGTAAAAAGTATACCGCAAACTCGATCGAGGTCCTGTAATAACATTACCATTTATAATGACGAAACCATTCGAATATAAGAAAACTGAATGGAAATAAATTACATTTTAAATGGATTAAAGAAATAAATTATTTAGAATTGTAAATAAAGTAAGAAATTAAACAAATAAAATAAATTACTGTTGAAATTATTCAAATTAATAAATTAATAATGTATATGATACTTTATTGATAATCTATAAAACTGAATAATAATTCATTCTTATTTTATTTAATTATCCATGATATTCTTCATTTTTTAATAACATCACTGTATTATACTGACCAATCCTCGTCATTGGCGACAGTGAGGCTGCGACCATTTCATTAATTAGGACTTTATTGTTGTTATTTTTTAATGTTCTTATGTGTGTAATTGTATTGAGTCAATTCATGATTTTCATTCCTGAGATTATATAATACTTTCTATTTTTTTTATATCTTTATATTTTGCTATATTTTGGGAAAAAAAATTTCCCGTTTATGTTACTTTTTTGGTATTATTTTATTGTATTGTAATTGTAGAAACAGTTAAATTTTGATAATAGACAACCTCAAATGTTATTTGTATAAAGCTATTAAAAAGAACTGACATTGACATTGAGTGGTCAGACTGATTGGGCGATTCATCTTGCTTGATAGTTAATCGACTTAAGTAATCTCTTTGAGAGCTCTGTATCTAGTAGCTGTCCATCGATTAAGGTTACTTTTTCTTCGTAGGCCACCTTCTGGTGGGGATGTATGAGGTTTCTAACCTATTGTATCCCATTTCCACAGGTTGAGTGATGGTGTGGCTTTGTGTTATGTGTTAAAATGCATGATCCGTTTCCAAAGCATGTATTCTCCTTTCCAATTTTGTTGGCTTGGCATGTTTGGACTCTGTATGTATAAGAATAATAAGAAAATAGTCTTTCAGAGATTATAGCAGACTTTAAAATCTTGAATATAACTGTCTGCGAGTGATGGACTCGACCTTTGACCCCGTTGCCCCTTGCTCGTGTTGCAGTCGGGGGAGTCCTTTGGGCTTGACGTCATGACTTTAGATCATGAGCAAGTTCCAATACGATTCCCTTTTGTACTGACGTAGCAGAATGGTCAGTGCGCTAGACTTACCATCTTAAAGGCTGTTGGTTCGAGTAAAGTAGCAGACATTAATTTTCTATATAGAAAATAGTCTGTGAGAGGTTATAGCAGACTTTAAAATCTTGAATAGATATATATATATATTATATATATATATATATATATATATATATATATATATATATATATATATATATATATATATATATATATATATATATTAAATTTAGTGCCAATTTAATTTCTGTTACAACCTATTGCTAACTCTAGCATGTTGAAAGATATTATATTTTTTCCTGGTAATACTATTTTGGTTGAATAAGTTTCCCCTACTGATTTAAATTTCACTATTTCTTCTTTTTCACTCTATGGAGAAACTTATATAAAAAACTTGGTGTTCAGATGTGAGTTTCCAAGAGTCACCACCTCAGAAAGTAGATCGATCAGGAATAGATTGTGCGCCCATGATCACATTTTATTCTTGTTGAAAAATTTGAAACTGAGCTTGCATAATTAGACTTAAGAAAATAAGTATTAATTTTTTTTTTTTTTTTTTTTGTAAAACGTAGTCAACGAGGCACAACTAAGGCAAAATATAAAATATAAAAAAAGCATAGGATGAACTAAATTAAAAAGAAGATTAGAAGAAATATCAGTAAGAAATTATGTTTTACATAGAATAGCAGAAAATTTGTATGGAGGGTCAAAGTTAGGCCCACCGTTAAATATATATATAATGTAGGAAACATTCTTCAATTTCAATTGCTATTTTCTTTGGGGGGGGAAAAAATTTGTTTTAAATAAAAATATATTAGATTTCATTGATCTTGATGCAATTCAAAATTCCTATTTTTAAAATTAAGAACATTTCAATTTGGTGCATGTCTTCTTTTGTAATAATAAATATATTTAATATTTGAAGTTGTACATTAAAATGTGAAAGTTAAATGATAATCATTCTTTGTAAAAATATCTCTTGAATTTCACAACCAAGAATTATTGATCTTGTAAGCAGTGGCGGCTCGTGTAAACTTGGCAGAGAGGGGCTGCAAGTTTTTATATATATATATATATATATATATATATAATATATATATATATATATATATATATATATATATATATATATATATATATATATATATATATATATATATAAATTTATATTTATTTTATTTATTATGGAGCTTGCTGATATTCTTATTTAAAAATAAGATTAGTTCTTCGAGTTTTATAGATGTCGAAAAGTTTTCAATCTCTAATGCATTCAATCTCTCGTTGCACATGTTACTACGTAAAAAAGTTTTTATTCTCTTCAAAGTCGAGAAACATCTTTCTGCTTCAGACGTCGTCATCGGAGTTGTAATTAAAATTTGTAGTAGTCTGGTGATATTTGAAAATGTTGATCCTAAATTTATTCCTACTGCAAAATCTCGGAATTTGACCACAGCCTAATGATTATGATTTGACTCATAAAAAGACGCTGCCAGACGTACAATGTCCATCACTTTAAAAAACCATAAATTACGTAGTTATTAAAATTAATGTTATTTTTTTTTTAATTCCCAATTTTTCCTAATCTAAACTCTTCAACGATCCCAAAAATGTTATCGTTTTTAACATACGTTTAGTAGCTTTTTAGATATTTAAGGAGGCTAAAGTGCAGTCTGGCCATATATTATATATATATATATATATATATATATATATATATATATATATATATATATATATATATATATATATATATATATATATATATCGATAAAAAAAAACAATAAATCTGGTAATTTTCTTTCACAATAAAAAAAAACACAGCTCCACTCCACCAGGTTCTATGGCAAACTGTTTTATTTAGTGTTTATATTCTTTACGTTCTGTCCTTTTATGACCAACTGGCAACATTCAAATATATATAAAATATTCAAAAATATTCTCTATGTTGCCAAAAAGCAAAAGGAAGACAGACTGGCAACTTGACAAAAACTACTATTGCAATTTGTCATATTTTTTTTCGTAACTTGCCATATCTGTCCTATATTTAAGAACAAAAAAGTTGGTCTAATTTAGGGACTGAGAATTTACAGCCCATATTTTAAATAATTGCAATGCGTGAAAATAAATATCGTACCCAAAAATTTGCAGTTGCAAAATGCATTTACTTCTTATTTTCTTTAATGATTTATACTTTTTACGTATTAAGTTGTTAAAAAAATGAATTTAAATCACTTTTCTCTGACAAAAATTTCATATTTATATCAACATCCTACGCCTGGTATTTTTAATTTGGAGAGGCTGCAGCCCTGGAGCCCATAATGACGAGCCGACACTGCTTGTAAGTGTTCGTGGAGCCCAAATTCCTAGAGAGATCAGAAGTCGGAATTGTGAAATTTTAAGTTGATGGAGCCGGAGTCAAGAAATTTTGAAATAATAAAATCTGAACCGGATAATTTTAAATGATAGAGCAGGAGTCAAAAAAATTTAAAATAGGAGCCGGAGTCAAAAATATTTAAAAGAGCCAGAATCGGATAATTTTAAAATGAGAGTCGGAATCAGATTATTTAAAAATATAAGAGGGCAAAAGCATGATAATTTTAAAATACTTCACCTTTCTTGCTGCTTTGGCGTAAATGGGAAATGTATGAGATTATAATTATCGGATTATCGATTTTACTTCAAATTTTTAAAAGGATTATTCGAATATAACCTAAAAATGAAACCAGGACCACCTTTTTTAATTATTTTGATCTTATTCCTGAATGCCAATATGGGTTGTAAAGAGTAATGACAGGAAACAATATTTTATCCTTGATTTTTTTAACTCCTAAGTATGTCTTCATCTATTCGGGTAAATGTTCACTTGTTTACTACTGTGATGGAGATGATAAAGTTTGTATTATATAAAAAAAACCAGAATTAAAAAAAATAGGAGTTGATACCTTGCAAGTTTTTGACCAAATAAGATATAATTGTAACAATATCAAGTAATACAATGCTATGAAAATGATACATGTAATTAAAGCTAACACCAATAAGAAAATTGAGAATTTCATACACAAACATGTACTTCATTTGAATCCACCTACTAAATGGAGACGCATGAGCGCGTGCGCACACGCACGCACACATACACACACACACATATATATATATATATATATATATATATATATATATATATATATATATATATATATATATATATATATATATATATATATATATTAGTGATGGATCGGATGTCATTTTCCAATTTGCGGATGCGGATGCGGATGTTGAATTTTCGAAAGTGCGGATGCGGATGCGGATGCGGATTTTGAATTTTCGAAAAGTTCAGATGCAGATGTGGATGCGGATGTTAATTTTAATGAGGATGCGGATGCGGATGCGGATGCTAATTTTGATGAGGATGCGGATGCGGATGT
This sequence comes from Armadillidium nasatum, assembly GCA_009176605.1. Taxonomy (NCBI): domain Eukaryota; kingdom Metazoa; phylum Arthropoda; class Malacostraca; order Isopoda; family Armadillidiidae; genus Armadillidium; species Armadillidium nasatum. The sequence continues at coordinate 14,682 of SEYY01009150.1, forward strand.
TAATTATATATATATATATATATATATATATATATATATATATATATATATATATATATATATATATATATATATATATATATATATATATATATATATATATATATCACTATCACCTTTCCCACTTTCGTGAGGTGGTGCCCGCCACAATTCCCTTACAAACATAACTATTCTTACCTTTCAACGCTTTCACCACCTCCCTCCATCTCTGTCTCTAGAAATCTTCTACCCTCGTCTAAACTCAAATTCCTTCCATCAAAATCACTCTCACTCCATCCATCCATCTCCACTTCAGCCTTCCCCTCCCCCTACCCTTTCC
>SEYY01009150.1:17500-25000 GCA_009176605.1 Armadillidium nasatum
TATATATATATAGAGAGAGAGAGAGAGAGAGAGAGAGAGAGGAGTTGAGTGTTTGAAAGATAAGAGACCTCCGGAAATTTCATGATCTTTATCCATACTTTCAAAAATATAATGGTAAAATTGATTCTAGGAATTTATATCGTATATACGAGAAAAAAAATTAAATTTATATATATATATATATATATATATATATATATATATATAATATATATATATATATATATATATATATATATATATATATATATATATATATATATATATATATATATTTATAAAAAATTTATAAAAATTTTATATAAATTAGCACTGAGTCGAATTCATAGGTTGCTAAGTTTTAAAATTACTCTTTTTTTCGTTTGTCTATGTATCGAAAACATAACATTGGGATAACGCTATTCTCTTTTAGTTTGTCATTGTAGCGACAAGACTTTGTTTAAGCTTGCGCATTCACTGTAACTTATAAGAGTTACAAAATCCTTAACAATAAAGGAAAGATTGACTCTTTAGAGCAATCTCTATTAAAACTACAATTAATTTACTCACTGGTTATATCAAGGTTTATTTGCTTAAAATAGCAAAGGTTGACTGGTGTACAAACTGTGTCTAATACCACGTAAATGGTATTCAATTTGTGTATGGTGTATATTAAGTGTAAATCATATCGTAATCGTAATTTAAGGTATCGTAATTTAAGGTGTGCACACTTACCTTTTTTTTTTTTTTTTTTTTACAGAACGCCACCACTCACGGGCAGAGCCCTTTTCAAGGAGGGGGCACACATACACATGCACAAAGCTCAATCAAACACACACACACACTCCTAACGCACAGCCCTCAGGTGGGCGCAGACGGAAGCCTTGAAGAGCGGAAGATTAAATACAGGAGGAAAAATAAATGATGGTAGAGAGTTCCACAGAATAGAAGTGGCTGGAAAGAAGGAGATATCACAACCAGCTAGCCTGGGATTTCCTACGTTCACACAAAATTGGTGCGAAAGCAGGGCACCCCTTGTGCAACGAGGACGACGCAACGGTGGAGGAATGCGAGAGGCCAATTCCCTCGAGCACCTGCCATTGTAGTACCTGTCGAAAAGAGATAGCGCGCCAACGTCACGTCGCAGAGACAGAGGGTCAAGTGAGTTTGAAAGTAGGGGACAGTTTATTAATCTCTTAGCTTTTGACTCAACCCTATCCAGAAGAGAGGAGGAGCCGGAGCCCCCCCAAATGTGAGAACAGTACTCCATACAAGGACGAATAAGACCCTTATATATTTGGAGTAACTGCTCAGAAGAAAAAATTCTCGCAATCTGAACAGGACTCCCAGCTTCTTAGAGGCAGCTTTAGCAACCATTGTAATATGTGGTTTCCAAGACAGTTTGTTGTTTATGTTTAGACCAAGAATGTTAATGTTATTTACAGGTGAGACGGGAGAGCCATCGAAGAGGATAGGAAAGTTAGGAGGTGTTTTTGAGAGGGAGATGTGAAGAAGTTGAGTTTTTAAAGAGTTGAATTTTACAAGGTTGCTATGACCCCACCGGGAAATCCCATCCAGATCGGCAAGAATGGAATCGGAAAGTTGAAGACGAGAAGCAAGTCTAGAATCAAAAGAGGGAGCAGATTTGAAATGAGTAGAAGAATGCAGAGTTGAATCATCAGCATAAGAGTGAACAGAGTTAGAAGTGCAGTGGAGAAGATCGTTAATAAAAAGTAAGAATAAGGTTGATTTATTTCCTCAGGATTTATGGTGAGTTGGATTTCTGATGTAAGTGCGCAAGCGACATTTATTTATTTTTTAATAATATAACTTAAAATTTCCCTTTTTTTTTTGCATTACTGTTGCAGAATTGGAAATCTGTTCTTAAAAGACAACCTATCCATTTTCCACCAAAAGTTGTCAACTCCGTAGATGATAGGTCAATCTACAACTTAGATTCGGCTTTTAACATCCTAAATTTGCGGAATGTAAATAAAAATAACTGTCCTAAATATGTTTTTGGTTTTCCTAAAACACAATTGAAAGAAACTTGTGCAAACTTATTTGCATATGTTAAAAGAAACTTTTAACTAGTTTCAGGTAAAATTGTAAATGGGTTTGTTCGAACAATTTGCTAAATTTTGGTAACTATATTTCAACTAAAATTTAACCAATTTATGGTGTTTCCAAAGTTTGCATAGTGTCTTGGTTTCTTAAAAAAGGTCTTTTCTTTGAGGTAAATTTGTATTCAGTATTTAACTAATTACTTACTTTCGTGATTTTTCAGAAAAGGTAATTTGCTCTTGTCTGAGCTTTCATTACAAAACAAGTTTTTTTATATATATATTTTTATATATATAAAATGGTTTTTCTTAAATATTTACAAGGGCTTACACAAAATATTTGAAGGCTTAAATATTTTGAAAGGTAAATATATATATATAATATATATATATATATATATATATATATATATATATATATATATATATATATATATATATATATATATATATATATATATATATATATATATATATATATATTATCGTTTTCAAAGGTGTATTTCTTTTCAAACTTGTGTGTAGGTGTATGAAGCTAACTATATAATTTAAGTTACGCAACCAAATTTGATCAGCTACTTTTTCTTCTCTTACTGTCTGACTTTATTGCTAAAATATTCTAAATTGACGTCACATTAGCAAGTCACGTGAACCTCAATTAAAAACATTTTTTTATAAATAAATATATATATATATATATATTTTTTTTTCTTATATTCGTCAGTATGGATGCTGCTGAGATGCATGTTTCAGGTTTATTGCAGGAAATGGAGACTTCTATTTCTAGTGACATTGGGATTACGGAGAAAGAGGTTTCCCAAGAAGAAATTGGTAGAAGACTTAAAAGTGAATTTGGAACCTCTGAGGAGGTCCAGAGAAACCGTGAAAAGAAAGATCACATTGTTGTTCAAACAGCTCTTAGCCATTGTAAAGGATGAGTGTGATTCTTTTCTTCTATCATCAGTGAAATCAGTGCTTCAGATATCCTCAAATACAATCAGTCTTTGTTAAATGCGGAGTTAATCGGGGCCATTCACTATCACCTTCTACTGAAAAGAATAAAAAGTAAAATTACTTCATCATCAAGGAAGTCATCATCAAGTTCCAGTGTAAAGAAAACTTCATCTTATCATTCATATAACAAGTACTCCGGACAAGAGCGCACCACCCCTACAAAAAAAATCTGATCCATCTAAAGAAATGACCTCTGTTAAATATAAGCTTTGCGAGGGTGCCCACTTCATGTCATCTTGCACAGTTTATACTACTCAGTTTGCAAGGAGAGGGCGCTGTAATGAAATTGGACTTTGCTCATGCTGTAGCAACACAAAACATTCAACTAGTGCATGTCCAGCAAAGAGATATGGACTCAGCCACCCTTGTTTCTTATGTCACAGCAAGACACATATCACTGCTCTTTGTTCCTCTGGTGCGAAATCAATGATAACGAAAAGATCCTCAAGTTAAAGATGATACTTCTACTTCGTCGTCGCCTTCTGCTACACCTGCAGAGGAGAATATCCTCCAAAATCATCTTTGTATCAATACAGGTTCCTCTCCATCTGGTAACATTTTGCCAACTATTTCTCTTAAAGTTCGAAGAGGGAATAAAATTGTGGTGGTACGTTCACTCATAGATTTCGGTTCCCAGAGGAGTTACTTTCATAGTAGGCTCCTGGAGAGGTTAGGAGTAGATTTAATGTCTCTTCCTCGTCGTACCTGTAACATCAAAACCTTTCTGGGAGAGCAGTTCAAGACCTTGTATTCTATCGACCTAGAATTGAACATCTGCTGTGACTCCTTTGTCAAAATACCTGTCCTTATAGATCCTGACATTGATATTGGATTTGAGGTTAAAGGGCTAATGGGGGCCGAATATAATATTCGACATAATGGGTTTCATATAGCTGATCGCTTTTTCTATCAAGGCCGACATGGTGACAGCGTCAGTAATGTGGATTGTCTGTTGGGTATAGATGTTCTGTACATGATGAAGCACTTTAAAATAGTCAACTGTTTAAAAGGAAGTTCCATTGAATCGTGTCATGGCTTTATTCCTTTTGGACCAGTTAAGAGTATTTTAACTCCTTCTCAAATTGAGACTATTTTTAAAACAAACTCTATTCATGATTTGGAAGAGGGTCTTCAGACCTCATGACAACTAAAGTTGCCTCATTCTCTTCATAAGTCTATTAAGAAGGTTCCTGAAAATGTCTTGAACACCATCATGGATCCTTCTCCTTCTTATTTTGATCCATTTAGTCATACGCACTCTGACTTGGATTTAGACATCGGACTTGAAAATATTTATAAGTTGGAGTCTATCGGAATCAACGAGGAGGCCGACCAGGGCTCCATTGACATCATATTCGACCAGAAGTTTCATCAGAGTATCGATTTCAGGGAGGGAAAGTACCATTGGTACGATGATGTTTTGGAAGAAGTACCATCTAACCATCAGGTGGCTCTTGCGGCTCTTCATAGAGTTAAGCAGAAACTTCTGAAACAAAATCTTGTATCTGCTTATGGAAACATCTTCCGGCAATATTTTGCAGATGGAATAATCGAACGTATCTAAGTGTCTCCTAAAGAGTTCCATCAGTATACATGGATCCCTCATCGTCCTGTATTGAAGACTGCTGAACAAGTAACCACCAAGATTCGTCCAATCTTCAACTGCAGCTTTCGAAATGGAAATAGACCTTCTATAAACCAGGCATGCTACCCTGGCCTGGACCTGATGGCTTCTCTATTTAGACTCTTACTTCAATTTCGTACTAACAAATATGTAGTGCTGTCGGATATTTCTAAGGCCTTTTTACAGATTCGGCTTAAAAAAGAGGAGGACAGTAACAGGTTCTGTTTCTTCTTGGAGGAAGATGGTGTTTTACATACCTTTCGGTATACAACAATCATCTTTGGTCTTGCAGTCAGTCCCTATATATTAGGAGCTGTCATTCGTCACCACGACAAGCAATATCCTCTTGATCTTTGTTCTTCATTAATGGAGAACAACTTATATATGGATAATTTCATATTTTCTCATTCTTCCATCAGCACATTAAAGGATATTTATTATAAAATCACCACTCGAATGTCAGAGGGTGGATTTGATTTATGTTCATGGACCTCAAATTGCCCAGAACTCAGAAAAATTTTCAAGTCTGAGAACAAAAACACATCTCATCAAAATCCAGAAGAAAGAGTCCTTGGATATCTTTTTGATACAACCTCAGATTCAATGAGACTGAGTGATTTTAGCCTAACCTCAGCTAACACCAAACGTCAACTTCTTTCCCAGATTTCTAAGGTGTTCGACCCTCTGTCTCTGTTCCTTCATGTTACTATTAGAGGGCGTCTTTTGATGCGAAAAACATGGGAACAAGGAATGGGATGGGAAGATGAAATCGATTCAGAACTAAAGACCTTATGGGAAAGGTTACATTCTGATCTAAATTCTTTAAAAACTATTTCCTTTGAAAGATCGTGCTTTGAAACCGAAGGATCTGATTTGTGACTTCACATCTTTTGTGATGCAAGCTCGAAATGTTATGGTTTCGTAGTTTATGTTTCCTCTAGTTCAAAAACACCCAGTATCCTTTGGTCAAAGGGAAAGGTTTCTCCTTTAAAAGGCAAAACTCTACCATGTTTAGAGCTTCTGTCAACCTTCTTAGCTCTCAAATGCTTACCTCAACTACTAAGTAGTTTTCCAAATTTAAAATTCTGGCAACCTAAATGTTTTTTCGGATTCTCAGATTTCACTCAGTTGGATTCTTAAAGGAGGGAAAAAGAACAAAAGTGTGTTCATCAAGAATAGGATTCAAGATCTTCATAAAATGATATCTTCTTTAAGAGAAGAACAACAACTGATCCCAAAATTTTACTTTTGTAAGATCTGAAGAAAATCCTGCAGATTTACTTACAAGAGGTTTATCAATATCAGAATTTGAAAAACATATTTCTTTTTGGAAATATGGTCCTGAATGGTTATCTGCTTGCACCCATATATTGGCCCGCAGTGGAAGGGGAAAACATCGGTACATCTACTCTTGTATTTTCAGTTGTAAATCAAATGAAAAATTACACGGAAAATTTATATTGATTGTGACACACTTGCACGCTTATATTGCTTAAGGAGAATGCAAGAAAAGTCATTCCCAAGAGAACTTGCTTTTTTGAAACAGGCAAGAGAAAATCCAATCTTTGACGGATCTCCCTCCTGATATAGGTCAACCATCTTAATTTGTTTCTTGATGACCAGCTTCTGATAAGAAGCAAAGGGTAGATTGGCTCGATCGAATGTCTACAATTTCGACGTGCTCAATCCCATTCTCTTGGGGAAAAATCCTCATCTCACCTGTCTTCTCATCAGAAATGCACACAACGATTGCAAACATTTTGGAACTCAGGCTACTTTGACCATTATTCGACTTAAAGGATTTTGGATTACTGCAGCAAGAGCCACAATAAAGAGGGTCCTAGCTGATTGCATCATTTGCAAAAAATACAATAATTTTGCCATCAGATATCCTCGTTTCACCAATTACACCAAAGCTCAAGTAGAACTGTTCCGTCCATTCCAGTATACTGGAGTGGATTTCACCAAACACTGGTGGGTGAAGGTGAAAGGGGCTACTCAACCTCAGAAGATGTTCATCATTATTTATACATGCTTAAATGTGCGTACAATCCATTTAGATTTAATATCTGATGTCTTCTGATTCCTTTGTTAAATCATTCCAACGTTTCGTCAGTTCAAGGAGTTGATTCTTTTGAATCCTTCGTCGTTTCTGAGAATGGCATGGAGTTCCTTCGAAAAAATCAAATCAAACATTGTCGAATCCCCTTATACAGCCCATGGATAGGAAGCATGTGGGAAAGATTACTGAGAGTAGTAAAGGATTGTCTCATGAAGACCATTGGGAGGTCATCCCTTGAATATTTCAATTTCGTAACGATTTTAGCCGAAATTGCTGATGCCATAAATTCAAGACCTTTAACCTATACTTCAAGCTCTCATCATGTTTTACCTCTTACACCTAACTGTTTTTTGAAACCACAGTCCAAAACAAGTATGGTATTTAAGAGAACTGAAAACTTCGATCAGCCCTCAACAACAATAACTCCTTCTCGAAATGCATTGATCAAGTCTCTACAGAAGACCTCTGATACTTTTGAGGAATTCAGGACAAGATGGTATGAAGGGTATTTACTCAGCCTTCGTGAAACTTGTAGGGATCTATACCAGGCTAGCTGGAGGAACCAAATTAAAGAGGATGATGTGGTCCTCATTCGAAATCCTATAAAAGAACGTCCTTTTTGGCAGTTGGGAGTTGTATCCCAGCTGGTGCACGGGGACGACGGAAGAGTTCGTTCTGTCTTTGTCAGATCTCCTGGAGGACAAATCAATCTCCATTCGATCAAGCATTTGTATCCTCTGGAGTTGTCTTTAACCCAT
>SEYY01009151.1:0-12500 GCA_009176605.1 Armadillidium nasatum
TGCGGATGTCGAATTTTGGAGAAGTGCGGATGCGGATGCAGATGTTAATTTTGATCAGGATGCGAGTGCGTATGCCATTCACTAATATATATATATATATATATATATATATATATATATATATATATATATATATATATATATATATATATATATATATATATATATTATATATATTATTATATATATATATATATATATATATATATATATATATATATATATATATATATATATATATATATATATATATATATATATATATATATATATATATATTTATTCACCTTTCTCACTTTCGTGGAGTGGTGCCCGCCACAATTCCCTTACAACCTACCCCTTCCAACCCTTTTCACCACCGCCCTTAATCTCTCTCTGTCTCTACAAATTCTTCTACCCTCTTCTAAACTCAAATTCCTTCCATCAAAATCTCTCTCACTCCATCCATCCATCTCCACTTCGGCCTTCCCCTATCCCTACCTCTATCCACATGGAATCTAAGTACCTTGCCCACCATTCTGTCCTCATTCATTCTTCACATATGTCCAAACCATTTTAGCACATCCTCCTCATCTCTATCAATTGCACCCTTCTTCCATTTACATTTCTCCCTTATTCTTTCATTTCTAATCCTATCAATCCTTCTCAATTTCCAGCTTTCTTGGTGGATGGTTGTGTCTAGTGTGTTCTCCGTGTTGTGTTTGTGTTTTTTTTTTTTTTTGTTTTTTTTTTATCTTAAGCGTTTTAATTTGTGTTTTAGTTCATTTTAGTGTATCCGTTGTTTTTAAACGTTTATAATTAATTGTTAATCTACTGTGTATATTTGTTTTAGAAATTTTTTTTTGCGTTTTAAAATTTAGTATCTATAGTGGTTTAATTTACAACTGGATCAACTAGTGATTGCTAAAATTTAAGATAAGTTTTTAGTGAAAATTTTGTTTTGAAACAGAAATAGTTTTTAAGTTATATAGTTCCATAATTGATTTTAACGTTTTAATATTTGTTTTTAACATAAGTATTATTTCGGTTTTTATTTTGTTTTGTTTGTCTCTTCGTTTGTCTGACTGTTTGCTCGTGTGATTGTTTGTGTTTGTGTTTTTTAAGTTTTAATATTTGTTTTTAACATAAGCATTTTCAGTTTTTATTTTGCTTTGTTTGCCTCTTCGTTAGTCTGTCTACTTGCTCGTGAGATTGTTTGTGTTTGTCAGTTTGCTAGATTGGCTGTTTGTTTGTCTGTTTTGAACGCAAGTGTTTGTGAAGAATGGCTGGTGTGCGCAGACGTGGGTTCTCTGTACACTTCACCAACATCCGTGGCTTACGTTCTAACTTAGCTTCTGTGGAATACCATCTCTCTAATTCTCATCCTAACCTTTTACTCTTGTCTGAGACCCAGATATCAAAGAATTCCTCTCCTAACTTTTTTAATATATCTAACTATAACTTATTTCATAATTTCCGTTCTAAGGGTGAAGTTTGTGCCTATGTTAACACCAACACTCCGGTAACACGTCTTGTGAATCTTGAATCTCCTAACTTTGATGTTCTGTGGCTTAAAATCTTTCTTCCTACCACTTCAATAATCTTGTGCTTCTGCTACTGTTCTCCTAATAGAACAGATTTTTCATACCTTTTTTGAGTACCTAACTACTTCTCACGAGACTGTTACATCTTCGCATCCAAATACTGAGGTCCTCTATTTGGGGGATTTCAACGTACACAACACTGAATGGCTAGGTTCCTCTCATACCGATTCAGGGGGAGAGGAGGCCGAATCATTCAGCATTCTCAACGATCTGGAGCAACTGATTAAAGAACCAACACACATTCCAGATCGTCCCAACCAATTCTTGAACACTCTTGATTTATGTTTCACTACTAGTCCTTCTCTCTATAAATATGCTATCTTCGCACCTATTGGTAACTCCGACCACAATCTAATTTGTCTTAATTTTCAATGCTTTCTCTCCAACTGCTCCACCCTGCCCTAAGCGTATCTTCTGGCACTTTGATCGGGCTGACTGGGGGGCTTTGCGTTGCTTCTACGCTAACTATTCCTGGAGTGACTGCTTTGTCTCTGGAGACGCTTCGGTCTCTGCCGATAAGGTGGGGGCCGTAATCGTTGATGGGATGAGCAGGTTCATTCCTTCTTCAACTAAATCCTTCTCTCCTCAAAATCCATGGTTCGATCGTGCTTGTTCTCGTGCCATTCAGGCTAGAGACATTGCGTATCGACAGTGGAAAAATTCTCCTTCTCCTATCACTCTAGCTAATTTTCATTCAGATCGGAATCGTTGCAGGGATATTCTTCGACGAGCAAAGCAGACTTTCACCAAACGAAGGTGTGCTGAGCTCCAAATTCTCCTACTGAAAAATCTTTCTGGCCTCTTGCCAAAAACATCTCCAACAATTTCCGTAAATCTTCCTTTCCTCCTCTTATTCGCTCTGATGGTTCTGTTGCTAACACTCCAACTGAAAAGGCTAATCTCTTTGGCCTCCTATTCTCCTCTAATTCTACCCTGGACGACTCCGGCAATCCTCCTCCTACTTCTTCTCCTCTCAGAGGTCCCATGCCTTTGCCTGTGATTTCATTTGACCAGGTGCATGGGCTTCTGAAGTCTATGAACGTTAGGAAGGCAAGCGGCCCGGATGGCATTCTTCTCCGAATTTTAAGGGAGTGTGCCTCTGAGCTGGCTCCGTCTCTCGTTCAACTTTTCTCTCTATGCCTCAATACTAGTACTTTCCCTCAGTGTTGGAAGCGCGCAATAGTCCAACCTATCCCGAAGAAAGGTAGCCGCTCTGATCCTTCCAACTGTCGCCCTATAGCTCTCACTTGTATTCTGTCTAAGGTCTTTGAAACCCTTCTTAACTCTCACTTCTTAGATCATCTGGAATCTCATTCCCTTCTTTCTGATCACCAGTATGGCTTTCGTCTTTCGAGGTCTACTGGTGATATACTTTCCTATCTCACAGATCTATGGTCTTCTGCCCTTAGGGACCATGGGGAGACTTGCGTGGTGGCGCTTGACATATCTAAGGCGTTTGACCGGGTATGGCATGCGTCACTGCTTTCCAAGCTCCCCTCCTTTGGGTTTCCTCCTTCTCTTTGCTTACTTATGTCTAGTTTTCTTTCTAATCGTTCCATTTCGGCTGTTGTTGATGGAGCGACTTCTTCTTCCTTTCCTGTCAATAGTGGTGTTCCTCAGGGTTCTGTCTTGTCTCCTACTCTATTCTTACTTTTCATTAATGATCTTCTCAGTCGTTCATCTAACCCTATACATTCATATGCCGATGACTCAACCTCCATTCTTCTACTCATTTCAAATCTGCTCCTTCCTTTGCATCTAGAGTTGCTTCTCGTCTACATCTTTCCGATTCCATTCTTGCAGATCTGGATAGAATTTCCCAGTGGGGTCGTCTCAACCTTGTGAAATTCAACTATTTAAAAACTCAACTTCTAGAAATCTCTCTCTCAAAGACACCTCCTAACTTTTCTATTTCTTTCGATGGTTCTCCCATCTCTCCTGTTGACAATATAAACATCCTTGGCCTTCACATAAACAAAAAATGTCTTGGAAACCTCATATCACAATGGTTGCTAGGGCGGCCTCAAAGAAGCTGTGAGTTCTGTTTAGACTGCGAGAATTTTTTTCTTCCTCGCAGTTACTCCAATTATACAAGGGTCTCATCCGCCCTTGTATGGAGTACTGCTCTCATATCTGGGGTGGCTCAGGTTTCACCCGTCTTTTGGATAGGGTTGAGTCAAAGGCTAAAAGACTTATAAACTGTCCCGCTCTTTCTAATTCTCTTGATTCTTTATCTTTGCGACGTGATGTTGGTGCCTTGTCACTTTTCTATAGGTACTACAGTGGCAAATGCTCGAGGGAACTATCCACCCGTGTACCTCCACCTTTACGGCGTCCTCGCAGCACAAGGGGTGCAATGTCCGCGCATCAATTTTGCGTGGACATAGGCAACTCCAGGCTTGTCCGCTGTGGTGCCTCTTTCTTTCCTGCCACCTCTGTCTTGTGGAACTCTCTTCCATCTTCTGTATTTCCCTCTGCATTTAATCTCAATTTCTTTAAAGCCCGCGTCTGCGCCCACCTGAGAAATTTGCGTTAGGTGGGTACTGTAGGGGTGGTTTTTATTTTCTGGACTTTGTACTCTATTTACTTTCATTTTTATTCTTTTAACACCCCCTCCTTGAATAGGGCTTTGCCCGTGAGTGGTGGTGATGTGTAAAAAAAAAAAAAAAAAAAAAAAAAAATATATCGCTCTCAAATCTTTCATCTAAAAGACATTGAAGCTTTTTCTCGACCGAACACTTATCATCTATGTTTCACACCCATACAATACAGAAGGTAAACACATACATTCAAACATTCTTATCTTTATTTCTTTCGAAATTTTTCCTTTCTTCCATACTTTTCTTAGGCCCCCCAATACTTTCATTCCTTCTACCACTCTGTTCTTTATTTCTTTTTCCGTCCCACCCTTACATTCCACCCAACATTACTAGATATTTGAATTCATTCACCTCCTCAAGTTTCCATTCTCACACTTCTACAAACCAATTCCTCCATCCACATTTCCTCATCCCCACCTCCAATCCTCATAACTTTATTCTTCGCTGGATTGAATTTCAATCTCGTGTTTGCACATTTCCCTTCAAACTCTCTCACAAGTATTCTCATCTTTTCTCCAGATTCTGCCACCAACACATGCCGCATCATCTGCAAAAAGTAAAACATTCACTTCACATTCACCCTCCATATTTCTCTTCCCTTCTCTCTCCATTTTTCTAAGTGAAACATTCGTCAACAGATTAAATAACATGAAGATATTACAAACCCCTGTCTCAATCCCACTCCTATGCTAAACCAATCCGATAGTTCTCTCTTCACCCTCACTCTTGATCTACAATTCGCATATATACATATATATATATATATATATATATATATATATATATATATATATATATATTATATATATATATATATATATATATATTATATTATATATATATATATATATATATATATATATATTAGTATTAGATGATGGGATTCGGATGTCAATTTTCTAATTTGCAGATGCGGATGCGGATGTTGAATTTTTGAAAGTGCGGATGCGGATGCGGATGCGGATGTTGAATTTCCGAAAGTGTGGATGCGGATGTGGGTGTGGATGTTGAATTTTCGAAAATGCGGATGCGGATGCGGATGCGATGTGGATGTTGATTTTGGTGCGGATGCGGATGCCATCACTAATATATATATATATATATATATATATATATATATATATATATATATATATATATATATATATATATATATATATATATATATATATATATATATATATATATATATATATATATATATATATATATATATATATATATATATATATATATATATATATATATATATATATATATATATATATATATATATATATATATATATATATATATATATATATATATATATATATATATATATATATATATATATATATATATATATATATATATATATATATATATATAATATAGAGAGAGAGAGAGAGAGAGAGAGAGAGAGAGAGAGAGAGAGAGATGTGAACTAATTTCTGTAAGGAACAGCAAAATTTTTCAATCAGTTCTTTTTCAATATACAAAAATAAAAAGTAACTTTATTATATATATATATATATATATATAATATATATATATATATATATATATATATATATATATATATATATATATATATATATATATATATATATATATATTATATTAGTCAATATAAATATTGGGGCTTTTAGAGCTTTGAACATTTTATTCTTTATATCAGCGTCAATTCCCTGTCGAATGTTTTCTTTTTGTTGTATGAAAGTGCGTCGTTTATTGCGATACACATTCTTTTCAGCAGGCCCCATAGAATGAAATCCGGCTGGGTAAGGTCAGGTGACCTGAGTGCCAGAAGTCTATTGGAAATGACCCGATCTTCAAAGAACTCAATTTCATACATGCAGACGTTGGAAGTGTGGCAATTGACGCCCATTCTGCTGAGAATAGCCAGTACGAAGTTCTTCATCATTCACAGAACTGTGAAGTTGGAGAACCCGATTGCAAATTAACAGAATCGATGAGAAGGTAATACTAATATTTGGAAAGGAACCTAGATCAATATGTGAACTGGAAATACCGAAATTGCTGAGAGATCATTTATCAATAAAGAAATTAAACCTCAGTTGGTTTTACATGTCGAGCTATTTTTACCCCATCATTACCTATATATATATATATATATATATATATATTTATATATATATATACATATATATATATATATATATATATATATATATATATATATATATATATATATATATATATATATATATATATATATATATATATATATATATATATATATATATATATATATATATATATATATATATATATATATATATATATATATATATATATATATATATATATATATATATATATATATATATATATATATATATATATATATATATATATATATATATATATATATAGTATTAAAATCACACGGCTTGTGGATCTAAAATATGCAAATTTATTGTCTTCTTCTTCTATTCGATGAATCAAACACAGACCTCTAAGCTAGAAAGATAGAACGTTGCCTCTGTATCACGACAGTTCAAAAAGAAATTTCGGTGAGAAAATTGATGAACAACTAGTTATGCAGAGTATCTCAAAGGACTCTCCCGTTTGCACTCTCACACAGGGCAATGAGTCAGTTACTATTATTCTCTTTCCCTCAGGTTATTAAATCAGGGCTTGGGAACTGACGAAATTTGTTTCAGCTCCGGCTCCAGCTCCAGCTCCGGCTCCGGTTCCAGCTCCAGTTCCGGCCAGCTCCGGCTCCAGCTCCAGTTCCGGAGCCATTGATTTTGACTCCGCCTTTCGTTTAAAGATTTTTCTAATTCTTCTTCAGTTGTATTTAGATATTACCGCCACCCAGGAACATCAGCCCAAATGCAGTTCTGCGGCAATGGGACTCAAAACTTCATTATTATTTAATAGTTATTAGCTGGACACAACTTTGTTCCCACAATGCAAAGTCCCATTTTTTTAATCAATACAACCAAATTTGTGAAGCAAAATTTACTCTTCTTCAGAAGAAATAAACAATAATTTCAAAATTTTATTCAAAATGAGTTTGTTTTAAGAAACAGTACAGTTTCAATTAGATTATCTTTCATCGAGGCTCGTAAATCTGACCAAATTATTCGAAGGGCCGAAAATTGACGCTCACACTCACTTGTGCTCTTGGCATTGAAGTTACTGTATAAGCAACATTCTGAATTATTTTTGGGTAATATGGAATCGCCTTTAAGACATTTAGCTTTGATGATAGATCTATTCTCTCCATAACTGACACATGAGATATTTCAAGATTAAATTTATCAATAGGAGATCCTAGTTTACTAACTATTTTTATTTCAGTCGGACGGCATTTGGCTTTCAGATCAAGAACTTTTCATTAGCTGTTTCATGCTCAGAATTTAAAGAGGATGATGAAGAGTATTATAATTAATTAATCAGAAGACTAGCGGTGTGAAGTTGCCATCTGGTCTAACTGTTTAGTTTTCATATATGAGGCTGGAGCATGAGGTGGTATTTGCTTTGGGATTTTAGTGCTGAGAAACCTTAGGGTGCAGTTGTTTCGCATTTCATATTTTATTCTATATATTGCGTTATCTAGGTTATTTATTTTGTATAATGCATTTTGTATTTATTTGGGCAAGAGAATTTTCTATATCAGTTTGACTGGGACAGATCCTTACTAGCTCAAATTTTCTTAGGTCCTGATATATGTAATCGCATTATCATCCAAGCATTAGTGATATATATATATATATATATATATATATATATATATATATATATATTATATATATATATATATATATATATATATATATATATATATATATATATATATATATATATATATATATATATATATATATATATATTAATTTTACTCCCTAAAACATAGTTATTAAAGATATTTCCAACCAAAACTTTCAACAAAATATATTTTTCAATCTAAAGTTCAAAAACCTTTTAAAAAAAAAAAAAAAAAAAAAAAAAAAAAAAAAAAAAAAATTAAGGCCTGATTTCGATGAAGACGTTTTGAGAAAATTACAAAATTCTAAATTAAAATTTTTGTTCCAAATTTGATGAAAAATATGTTTTCAATTTTATAGATGGTTTTTTTTTTTCATTTTTAAATTTATTTTTTATTTTATTTTATTATTTCCTTATTATATTTGACGGCAAATATATTTACGTAATTAGGTTAATCTTACGTTTAAAGCTTTTAAAGAGCAAATAATCTTAAATGCGCTTATTATTGTTATTATTATTATTTTCGGGTATTATTATTATTATTATTATTATTATTATTATTATTATTATTATTATTATTATTATTATTATTATTATTATTTTATTATTATTATTTTATTATTAATATCATCATTATTATCGATTTTTCAACTGTGAATCATCAGGTGCTTTAGCTTTTAATCCCCCTATGAACTTTTATGTTTTTTATATACATCAGCACTGCTCACGGGCAAAGCCCTATTCAAGGAGGGGTCTTAACCTTTTGAACTATTGTTTCTGCATTGCTGTAATCACAGTTAAATTAATATCTTCACTTTTCTCTTTCCGTTTATGCAAAATTTCGAATAACGTCAATTATTGATACCGATATTAGTAAAGAAAATCACTGTGATTATATCGAAGTGATTTTAATGAAAATGGTAGTCTAATTTGTTATATACTCAAGTAGCTCGCAATATATATAAACAAATGAAATCTAATATGGACTTCCTAAAACAAAAAATCTTGTTAACGATTCAAAAAATATTCTTCACTGTTAACAATAGTAGTATGAAACCGATTCAGGTAATATACGTAGAAAATCTAGAGTAAATATTTAAGAAATTTTCATCTTCAATGGTTAATTTTTAAAAAAAATTACTTATTTCCTTTGTTTCAAAGTTGAGAGAGAGAGAGAGAGAGAGAGAGAGAGAGAGAGAGAGAGAGAGAGAGAGAGAGAGAGAGAGAGAGAGAGAGAGAGAGAGAGGAAAAATTAGTGTTGAAGATAAGATACTTGAAAGTCCAGTACAGAATATAAGAAACTTAGTTTGTTTTCAAATAATGAAAATTTAAATAATAAAAATCTTCAAAATTTTTTATTTACAAATGATAGTGTGATTTTAGCAATAAAAGAACCTAAACAAAAGAGTTTGTTGTTCGATTGTTCAGGGAAAGGAAAAACCTAAAAATATCTGTTTAAATAAAAAGGAGAATTTTTGAAATAGTTGTTAAAAGAACAAATTAAAATGAAGAGATAAAGAAGTCTGGGAATGGAGCCTTTTCTTCTTTTATCTTTGTTTAAGAATAACGATTGTCTTAACAGAGGAGGAGAAGAATGGAATCAAGTTTCAATGATTCTTGGTTAGGCAAGTGATGGCTCTTTTATTTACTTATTTCAGATATAGACTGGAGACCTCAGCCAGTTCCTGAGGATTCTCCTTTTAAATACTTTATGTTAGATGTAGTGCCATGAGTTGTGAAAGGAGAAGGGATGGACGTTCGACGAGAACTTGTCTGAGCTGCTTTTTGATCACATGATTGTTAAAGCAAATGGTTTATGATGCGTGATTAAGCAGAATTGGATAATGATTTTACTTTTTATCCATCAACTCTGTTTTTCAGAATATATTTATGTTTGCTTAATTTATATTTATATTGTACGTTTGATGACTACCAATCAAAAACATAAAGTAAGAAAAATATTTATTAAATTCAAACAAACATGAAAAAACAAATAAAAAAATTAAAATTTCCATTGAGAAATCTCGTGTAAAAAGCATTTCTGATATTTCTTGCAATGGGATGTCCTTTGACATCGTTGGGTGCTCTAGCAGTTTGAGGATCACATCGTCAATGATACCGTTCGCTTATGGCTTTCAATTCTTGGTAATGTCGTTCACCCTGTTCTTCGTTTTGATCACCGAGATTATCTGGGATATGATCCAAATGCTTATAGAAGTAATGCGGTTTGATGCTTATATTACAGTCAAGTTTATTAAATGAAACTTGTGTATTCTCCAAGAGTTAACATAACTTATGCTGGAGCATCTATGATGAATAAAAACATTTCCATTGTAATATCAGAAAATACCTTATCGAAATATTTCAAGACAAATGGATTTACGTAAAGGTAGCATTAAGAGCTTTCATTTTCTCCAATCTTAACACTATTTATTTTTCATTTTCAAGAAATCTTAAAAACAAAGTTTATATCATAAAGAAAGACACACCTAAATAATTAAAGAACGAAATTATAATTGAAAAAGAGGCGTGAGGCAATATCAAGGAAGTGTTTTTATGACGTTTCAAACTGCATTTTCGTGAAGCAAGTAAATTCATTGATGTTCAGTAATACAGGTAGTCAGCAATTTGATCATAAAATTATATATAAGAAAAAGGCATTTGTGAAACTTAATGAATTATATTATAACTATTTCAGGAGGGTGCTGAGGATTTTTAAGAGTGGTTTTATATATTCTTTTTGATTTAAAGTAAATATGATAATTTCTTTACATCATCTTGAATAGCTGAATAATAAAAAGTGGGTATTAAAACATCTTCAACGTGTAAGATATCAACCCAGATATCTTAATCTCTCTCTGTTTATATATATATATATATATATATATATATATATATATATATTATATATATATATATATATATATATATATATATATATATATATATATATATATATATATATATATAATATATATATATATGTATATATATATATATATATATTATATATATATATATATATATATATATATATATATATATATATATATATATATATATATATATATATATATATATATATATATATATATATATATATATATATATATATATATATATATATATATATATATATATATATATATATATATATATATATATATATATATATATATATATATATATATATATATATATATATATATATATAATATATACATATTAACCGCAATTAAGAAGGAAGTAAACATAGATCAACTGCGGGAAGACAAAGAAGATTTTCCTCCTGAGAAGTCGAACCAATACATTTTACAACTGGGAATCGAGGTACTCGCCGTTTTACCGCTGAGCTATCCTTAATGCTTTGAGGATAGCTCAGGGGCTCGACCCTTGTCTTTGTCTTCCTAAATTGATCTATGTTTCAATATATATATATATATATATATATATATATATATATATATATATATATATATATATATATATATATATATATATATATATATATATATATATATATATATATATATATATATATATATATATATATATATATATATATATATATATATATATATATATTATATATATGGAGTGAACGAGCGATTTTGTAGCAATAAAAATGAAGATGATTAAAAAATAGTACGATAATGAGACCTTTTTGTGATAGGTTTTCCTCTGATTTACCTTCCATTAAAATTCAATCTTTAAATGCGAATTCGAAGCTTTTGCTGCAAAAAACATTGATTATGTTTCGGCCAACGTATTTTGTTCTTATAATATTTGTTCCTTGTTTTGCGAGTTGGAAATCTTTGGTTTAGCTCATCTTTGGTCTAGAGGCATCTAAGTAAATATTATATATATAATATATATATATATAATATATATATATATATTATATATATAATATATATATATATATATATATATATATATATATATATATATATATATATATATATATATTATATACGGGATGCCTCACGCTCCCATGTCTCTCCTTTCTATACATATTCCACACTGATTTAGAACACACTTAAATAGTGCTTATTATATATATATATATATATATATATATATATATATATATATATATATATATATATATATATATATATATATATATATATATATATATATATTATATAAACCAAACAAAAGAGAACAAAAAAACAGAAAACTTAAATATAAACATAAACCTGTCACTGAGATATTTGGTGGGGCAGATCCAAACAATGCCCTTCATCCACCCCTCGCCCTATAATCACTTGGGAGTTGGCGGTCTCAGATAATAGATTGTTGAAACCAAGACTTGCCACTAGCTTGACCTGGTGCACAGTTTTTTTTCTTTTTTAATAATTGCTGCATCATTTTCTGTCTCGTTTCTAATTTTTACTTTGTTTGACACAATCTTTCTTCTTCTAGGCCTCATCTCTTATTTCAACCGAAACTCAGGTGCTTGAGTTTTCCGAAAGCAAACTCTTCTTTTTTTCCCTCTTAAAGTCTATCTCCTCAATTTTTAGCCAAAAGCAGCTGCGCATTTGTGCAAACGATGGTGCTTTTTCTCATATCTCTAATTTGGAATCTTCCGAAT
>SEYY01009151.1:17500-25000 GCA_009176605.1 Armadillidium nasatum
TTTATATTTGCCAACACTCAATATTTCTGACGGAGTCCTTGAAATGTTGCAAATACTTTTTTTTTTTTTTTTTTTTTTTTTTTTTTTTTTTTTTTTTTTTTTTTTTAGTTCAGAATCTCTTTATTGTTTAAAATTTATAAAATTTATATTTTATTATTAAATTTTTAATTAATTTAAAAAAAAAAAAAAAAAAAAATTATATATATATATATATATATATATATATATATATATATATATATATATATTATATATATATATATATATATATATATATATATATATATATATATATATATATATATATATATATATATATATATATAATATATATATATATATATATATATATATATATATATATATATATATATATATATATATATATATATATATATATATATATATATATATATATATATATATATATATATATATATATATATATATATATTATATATATATATATATATATATATATATATATATATATATATATATATATATATATATTATATATATATATATATAATACAGGGAGTTTCGGAATTGCACGGCAATATTTTAGGTATGTGTTCCCTACAAAATTAGAAACAAAAAAGGTCATATAAACATATTTCGCAAAATATTTTATTAACGTGACATTGGGTCATACAGTTTTGTATTTCGCAGGACATCATTTACAGTAACTGTTCAAAGTGGCCTCCATCTTCTTGAATGAAGCATTCTGCACGAGGTATCCATGATTCTCTGGCACATCGTTTGGCATCAGGACGAAGCCTGATAGTTGCTGCGGCAACCTCGATCCGATTTTCTAGATCTTCTTGCGTTTCCACAGATGTAGAATAAACCATAGACTTCATCCAGCCCCACAGAAAATAATCCAATGGTGTTAAATCAGGGGATCTTGGTGGCTATTTAACAGGACCGTTGCGCCCATCCATCGGTGACCATACGTTGTGTTTAATTAATGTGACAAAATACTAATAGTGCGTCGGTGCACCTTCATGCATAAACCATATCCCCTGCCTATTGGCAATCGGAATATCTTGTAGACGTTCAGGGAGATTATCCTGCAAAAACTGCAGGATATTTACTCCTGAAAGCCTAGGTGGCAAAAAGAAGGGGCTAACTAAATTTTCGCCTAGAAGACCACACCAGACATTTAATGAAAAGGTATGTTGGTAATATGTAGTAACAGTCGTATGAGGGTTTTCATCATCCCAGGTATGGGTGTTTCGATAATTAGTAATCCCATTTCTCGTAAAGCAGGATTCATCGGTAACGAGCATGCGGCTCAGGAAGTTAGGATCTCGTGTGCATTTTCGAGTTAACCACTGGGAGAAATGTTTGCGCTCCTAATAATCATGTGGTATCAGTTCTTTCACAGGGGTAACGTAATATGAGTACAGTTGTTCGTGCAATGTTCGCCATATGCTGGTAGAGGACACATCGAAACGAAGAGACAAACTTCTGGTGCGAGTACTAGAAGATAACTGAACAGCATCGAGTATTTCTTCTTCAACGTTAGCGGCTCGTCTTATTCTTTGTTGACCGGCGTTTACTCGTAGAGTGTTTAACGTCCCATTTTCCATGAGGCGTCTTTCAATGGCCTCAAAAGTTTTACGATTTATTATTCTTCGGTTGGGATATTATTCACAATATCTTTGAACGTCTGCAAGACCATTTTGATGTACCTTGCCATACGCTAAAAGCATGTTCTGTTTGTTCTGCAAATGTAAACACATTCAGGGTGTCACAAATGATAATCCACTTGAACCGACTCACACAATACACTCACTCGTATACCCACAGAAAGAGAAAATCTGATGAGTAACCTACACCCACAAAGTCTAATACAGAATGACAGAAATGTACTACCCATTTCAACAAATGAGCTGTATGCTAATGTTCAAGAGAGATACGTCTTTAATTAACATCTGATATCTCGGATATAAACTAATTTTAAACATATGTTTATATGAACTTTATTGTTTGTATTGTGGAAGAGAACCCATACTTAAATATTGCATTGCAATTCCGAAACACCATTATATTTTATTCCACCTCTGGTGGGCAAATGTCAGAGGCCTATTGAAATTTCCACCAGAAATACGAAAAAAAAGAGAAAATCTATTCAAGTTAAAGGCCGACATGTCCCGATACACGGTGTTTGAAGGTGTGGAAATCAACGGAAGTTGGGAAAATAGATTAAGGGAGAGTGTTCCAGACTTTACTAATAGAGTACAAATAAGATTGATCGTAGCTATTAAGTTTGATGTCAGAGAAGTAGATAGAAAAAGGATTAGACTGTGTAGAAAGGTGTGTCGCACAAGCTCTTCTCAATGGAGGAAATATGTGACGAGAAAGTCAGAAGAGCAGTGTCCATTATAATAGCGATAATACAAATGACGAGCAGAGAGAGACTGGAGAGAATTATTGAGAGAGTAAGAGTTGATAAGACGGAAAAACATAGACTAACCCTTTTCATGAAGAGCTGTATAAGTGGAACCACCTCAGATGCGTGAGACGTACTCCATACAGGGGCAAACAACACCCCTGTGAGGAGAAATCGACTAGGTGGAGTGAAGAAATTCTGAAGGCTCCTCAGAACACCCATCTTAAGAGCTTGTTTAGAAAGAGAAGTAATGTGATCTTTCCAAGAAAGATCACGAGAAAAAGAAACACCAAAAATATTAAGGAGAAATGAAGGTTTGAGTTGCGTGTTTTCGAAGAAGATATAATATTTGTATGGCAGATTATGTCGAGTAAAGAGACGGAAAAATAGAATTTTTGAGGCACTGAAAATGATCACGTTTTCACTACCCAAATTTGAAATTCGAGAAAGATAAGAAGTTAGTTGCTAAAAGGATAACCTCTTTGCGTCAATTAACTGCTACTGGGAGGAGTGTCATTCAAAAGAAAGAATAATGAAGGCTAGAATCATCGGCATAAGAGTGGATAATACGAAGAAATAGAGAGAAGGTTATTAATAAAAAGTAGAAAAGTGTTAAGGATTGGATAGATCCTAGAGGAACACCACTCTATATATATATAAAGGATAAACCGTGGCCGTCTACAACAGCTGCTATAGAACGACCGGAAAGGAAATCAGAAAGGATACAGTGAGAAGGATAGATTCCGAAAGAGGAAAGTATTGAAATCAAAGCTGTGTGCAAGATTCTATCGAAAGCTTTATATATGTACAGCGCGATAGCAAATGATTCACCGAAATGCAGAAGAGTAGAGGACCAAGAGACAGAGAGAGAAAGAAGGGAAAGAAGATCACCAGTGGAGCGTCTTTTTTTGAAATCCATACTGGCGATCAGAGATAAGATTAGAAAAATTGAGATGTTTCCAAATCTTCCAGTTAAGATTTGACTCGAAAACTTTAGAAAGAACGGAGGTTAAAGAGATGGGACAGTAGATGTAGGGTTGAGAGGGATCCCCTTCTTCGGCCCAGGTTGAATAATCGCACGTTTAAGCAAGAAGTGTAAGTTAAATTAGAAAGACAAAAAACGAAATAGTTTACCAAGGCAGGATAAAAGCTCGGAAGTAGTAGTTTTGTGAACGACAGTAGGGATGCTATCAGGATTATACACCTTATTGGTGTTGTTCAGAGAGAGAGAGCAGTAATGACATCTTTAAAAGAAATTAAAATTTTAGGCATAAATGTAGTGGAGGGGGTTGAAGGAGTAAGAATAGCTCCGAAATCTACTAAGGTTGAATTAGAGATAAAAGTTTGGACGAAGAGTTCATCTTCAGAGGAAGGGAAAATGGCAGTTGTACAGCCAGAAAGTACTAGAGGAAGAAGCAAAGTTAGAGTTCAAATTTTTTTCAAAGTGCCTTAAAGGGCGCGAGAAAAAAAGGAAGAAAAATTATTGTATTTACGACGGAGAAATGAGCTTTTAGTGTTGCGGAGAATAGATTTTGCAAGATTTAAGTAAGGAAAATAAGTTGCATAAGTTTGTAGAATTTGAAGACGACGGTAATCCCTGAAGGCAGCATTCCTGCGACGGACTGCATTGGAAAAAACAATGTTAAACCAAGGTTCGTTAGGTTTAGCAGAAGGAATATAAAATGGAATTTGCACCTCATTGCCGCAAAGAATCACCCCTGTTATGCGCTCTGCATATTCTGAGGAACAACTCCCACGAAAACAGTAATCCTCCCATGTGAATGATTACTAATATATATATATATATATATATATATATATATATATATATATATATATATATATATATATATATATATATATATATATATATATATATATATATATATATATTATATATAGAAAGAGAGAGAGGGAGGACTAAAAAGGAGTAGTTCGCCATTGTAAAGATTTCTCCTATATAACTTCAAAAGAATTGGTTGAAGTGAAATAACACATATATGAATACAAGTTATATGGATCTGCTCAACTTTTGTTAAAATAATTGTGATAATTTTCTAAGTAAAAATGAATATATGATAATTTTTTTTTTAAAAATAGAAAATTAATTTTAAAATTCTAAATTTGGGCTATTTAGACTATTGAATAGTTTTATTATACCAGTCTGGATTAACTGAAAAATACAAATATTAAAAAATTCTGAAAATACAGAAAAACTCTAGTACAAACAATAACTATAAGTTTTTTAAATAAAAATATATAAATATATAATATATATATATATATATATATATATATATATATATATATATATATATATATATATATATAATATATATATATATATATATATATATATATATATATATATATATATATATATATATATATATATATATATATATATATATATATATATATATAAATATATATTATAATATATATATATATATATATATATTATATATATATATATATATATATATATATATATATATATATATATATATATATATATATATATATATATATATATATATTATATATATATGCTAAGATGTTCGGAAATTATAAAACATATAAAGATTTGAAAATATCAATGAAAATGAAAGGCAAGAAAATATATTCTATCTGGATCCTTGGGTCCAAAGTTTTATCCACTGGACCATCCCAGTAACCCAAAAAATGAAAAGAATAAATAAATTGCAGAGGTTTTTGAATGGGCATATTTAAATTGTGCTTTCGATCAGATGGGTATCCATTTGCTTAAACTTTAAAAGCTAGAGTTAAAGATAAATTTTATGGGCTAGCGGGATGGTCGAGTGGATAAAACGAAGAACTATAATCTTTCGTGCGTATGACACTGGTCGAAAACATAGGGAAAAAATGTTTCCTTAACTTCCATTTTCCACAGACCCTTCAAATACTTGACATCTGTTATATATTGTAAGTTTATTAGCAATATTAATTTATTTGACAATGAATTACAAGGTCGTGGGAAGGAACATCTTTACATGGTGATTTCAGTCTGAGAAAACAACTTATTTGCATTTAGTTTTCAAAGTTCTTTTCAAATTTTAAATATATATTATATATATATATATATATATATATATATATATATATATATATTATATATATATATATATATATATATATATATATATATATATATATATATATATATATATATATATATATATATATATATATATATATATATATATAATATATATATATATATATATATATATATATATATATATATATAATATATATATATATATATATATATATATATATATATATATATATATATATATATATATATATATATATATATATATATATATATATATATATATATATATATATATATATATATATATAATATATATATATATATATATATATATCGCTCATATATTTTACCATTAATTTTAGGCAAATGAGATTCTAATTAAAATAAAGCCTTTTGTTAATAATAAATATCACACATTATGAAGCTTCACCTCATTCTTTAAAATACTTACGACCTTTTTTTTTATTTTAAATTTAAAATACTGTAAATAAGATCACATAAAGATATGCCTCGTAATACCTGAACTTGATATTTCATCATTATTATTATTATTATAATTATTATTATTATTATTATTATTATTATTATTATTATTATTATTATTATTATTATTATTATTATTATTATTATTATTATTATTATTATTATTATTATTATAACTATAACTATCTATAACTATAATATATATATATATATATATATATATATATATATATAATATATATATATATATATATATATATATATATATATATATATATATATATATATATATATATATATATATATATATATATATATATATATATGCAACCACCGCTCAGGGGAAGAACACTATTCAAGGAAGGGGTGTTAAAATAATAAAAGAATAAAAACCCGTACAAGTCCCACCTAACTCAAATTTGGTAGGCTTGTACAGACGTGGGCTTTACAGTAACTGAGATTAAATTCGGAAGGAAACACAAAAGATGTTAGGGAATTCTACAAAAACAAATGATGCTGGAAAGAAGGAGGTACCATAACGAACAAGATGGAATTGACTATGTTCACTCAAAATTCATGTTCAGTCAATGCAATCCTTGTGTTAAAAGGGCGTCGAAAAAATGGAGGTATAGGTGTGGTCAGGTGCCTCGAGCATTTGCCGCTGTAGTACCTATAGGAGAGAGACAAAGCACCAACGTCCCCTCTCCAAAAGGTTAAGTGGATTGGAAATAGTGGAACAGTTTAAATGTCCCGATACACGTCCTTCGAAGGAGTGCTAATCAAAAGAATTTTATGAAATATGTAGAGGGAGTACGTTCCAGACTTTACCAGTGCATGCAATATTGAGAAAAGAGGTTATATCTGAGGTCAGAAAATTCAGAGAATAGGACAGAGAAAGGGTGATATTATGAGGAAGGAGTGTCACACAAGCTCTTCTCACTGGAGGACATTTGCGATGGAAGAGGTCAGAAAATTAGTGTCCGTTTTAACAATGATTTAATAAAGAGAGAAGCAACAATTCGACGGAAAAATAGAGACTGCAGAGAGTTTGTGAGAACAAAAAAATTTGAATTTATAAGATGAAAATGCTCTAGACTACATCTTTTTGATGAGAGATGTATGAGTGGAACCACCTCAGATGTGTGAGTCGAACTTCATAGAAGGGCGAACAACTCTCCTTTAAAGTGCAAGCAACTTGGATGGCGTAAAGAAATTTCGAAGGCGCCTCGTGACACTCAATCACTCAACTTCTTAGAAGTTTGTTTAGAAAGAAATAGCATGACCCTTAAAAGAAAGATCTAGAGAAAAAGAAACGAGAATATTAAGGACTGACGAAGGTCTCAGTTGTGTTTTCGAAGATGTCGAAGCTGTGTAGTCATTGAAAATGACTATTTTTATTCTGCACTCCAAGGTTAAAAAGAACAGAGTTTAAGGAAATATGTTGATAGTTAAAGCAAGAAAGAAAAGTTGAAGTTAAAAGACAGTTTACAAAGGCAGGGTGTAAGCTCAGAAGCATAAGTTTTGAGAACCGCCGGAG
>SEYY01009152.1:0-2500 GCA_009176605.1 Armadillidium nasatum
TAGGTTTACCTTTTGTCTAGAAGGGTGTTAATATAGTAATGATACCTTTGCAATGTATATCAAGCTAATTTAGCAATGTTGGTGTAGTTCCGCATGTTTGATATTGTTACCTCAGCAGTCTTTAATATGTTATAGTGTAAATTTTGTTTAAGCTATTAATTATTTTATAGTTCAACACTGTAAGGTTAGAAGAGAGTTAATCATGTGGAGATTTAGTCGCCTGTGAGATAGATATAGATTGTAAGTTAAGATCAACAAAAAGATCTAAGTTAGTTGAGGTTAGCTCGAAAATGATATTCAAATACCAAAACAATATTTTCATTAAGCTTTGATAAAGTTAACAAGTTATATAATGGTAAAATGAATAATAAATAATAATAATAATAATAATAATAATAATAATAATAATAATAATAATAATAATAATAATAATAAGCAACTTATGGAATCTTGTTTAAAGATAGAGTTTAGCAAATCTGCTTCTAAACATTTTAGGATTTGTAAAACACGTGATAATTGTTTTCTGAAATTCTAAGTTTAATTGAAATCATTTATATTCTGCCACTTCGGTACCGTTAACTGGTCTGACTTGAGGTTGTACTTTTCTGATTTTCCATGGAATGATTTGTATTTCCGTGAGAGGGGTTCCTCGGAATGTGCAGAGTACATATCAGATGTAATTCTCTCTGACATGGAGGCATACATTCCATATTCTTTCTTTTCTACTTAACCTAACAAAACTTGGTTTAACTCAGCTTGTTGTCGTGCTATTCGTTGAAGAAATCCTGCCTTCAGGGATTACCGTCGTCTTCAAACTCTAGAACCTCATGCAACTTATATTTCTTTCCGGAATCGTGCAAAATCAATTCTCCAGAATGCCAAAAACTCATTTCGGATAAATGACAACTCTAATTTTTCTTTTTCCTCTTTCCTTCCTCTAGTATCTTCTAACGTCATAACTGTTGTTTTGTCCTTTATTAAAACTGAAAACATCTCTCAAACTTTTGCGTCTAATTCAACCTTAGATGATTCCGGAGCTTCAACCGCCTCCAACTCATTTACGCCTAAAATTGTAATTTCTTCTAAAAACGTCATTTCTGCACTCTGTAAGCTTAACACTAAGAAGGCGTACTGTTCTGTTGGCATCCCTCCTGTGATTCTCAAACCTTATTTTCTGAGCTTGCACTCTGCCTTGGTAAACTTTTTCGTTCCTGTCAATCTACTTCATCCCTCTCTTTTTAATGGAATTGTGTGCTCATTCAGCCTGTGCTGAAAAACGGTGGGACCCTTCTCAACCTTCCATCTACCGTCCGTTTCTTTAGCCTCCGTTCTTTTTAAAGTATTCGAATCTATTTTTAAAAGAAAGATTTAAAAACATCTCAATTCTTCTAATCTTATCTCTGATCGCTAATATGGCTTTCGTAAAAATTTCTATACTGATCTTCCTTCTTTTCTCTCTGACTCTTAGTCTTCCACTTTTCGGCATTTCGGTCAATCTTTTGCTGTCGCGATGGACAAATATCGAAAGCTTTTGATATATTCTGGTACAAAGCTTGGATTCCAAAACTTCTTTCAAAATCTATTCCTCTCTCTGTGGTGGTCTTCTCTATAATTCCCTTTCCGGTCATTCTTTGGCAGCTGTTGCAGACTGCCACCGTTCATCCTTTAAATCTTATAATAGTACATAGTGTTCCTGAAGGATCTATCCTATCCCCAACACTTTTTCCAGTTTTCATTAATGTTCTTCCCTTTGTTACTTCACCTCATATACACTCCTATGCCGTTGACTCTACTCTTCATTTCTCCTTTCACTTTGAAAGACTCCCCTCCCATCAGCAGGTAATTGACGCAAGAATCTTTTTGACAATATATATATATATAATATAATATATATATTATAATTATATATATATATAATATATATATAATATATATATTTATATATAAAGTAAATAGAGATAAACATATTGGGAAGATAAAGAAATTCTTGACTCATCAGGGATCGAACTACCTCATGTTGCGAATGAGAACGACAAAAGACACAATACTCTACCGCTGAGCCATCCTCGAACCCAAAAAAGATCGATTCAAGAACAGTTTCAAGCAAACGAGCTTCCCGACAAGGCATTGTCACCAGGTTTTCACCCTGTTCCTCCCCCGCTCTTTAAGATTTTATTCAACAGATGCTTATAAACCAAGCAGTAAATTTGATTGTATAAAGTAAATAGAGCTAAATATTCTTTTTGGGTTCGAGGATGGCCAGCGGCTTAGAGCATCGTGCTTTTGTCGTTCCTCAGTCAAATTGCGGTGGTTTCGACCTTGTAGGCAAGATTCTTCTATCTTCCCAAATGTTTAGTCTTTTACTTTATACAAATTTCACCTGCTTGGTTATAAGCATTCTGTTGAATATATTATATATATATATATATATATATATATTATATATATATATAATATATTATTACTATATATATTATATAATATAATAAATATATATAAT
>SEYY01009152.1:12500-20285 GCA_009176605.1 Armadillidium nasatum
TATATATATATATATATATATATATATATATATATATATATATATATATATATATAATCTATATATATATTATTAATTTTATTTATTATTATACTTATAATATTATATATTTATATTATTTATTATATATTATATTATTCTATATATATATATATATATACTATGTATATAAGTTGAGAATTTACTTTCACTCTTTAGATCCATTAGAGGATTTTACCAATCGATCAAAATGTCACTTTCAACAGCATAAATGACTTTTCGATTAAAGTAAATTATTAATATTATTATTATCATTATTATTATTATTACTATTATTAAATTAATTATTTTTATTATTAATTATTATTATTTTATATTATTATTATTATTATATATTATTATTATTATTATATTATTATTATTATTATTTTATTATATTTTATTATTTTTATTATTATTTATTTATTATTATTTATTATTATTATTTATTATATTATATTATTATTTATTATTATTATTATTAATTTTATTAATTATTTATTTTTTATTATTTATAATTAAACAAATACTTAGAATTATTTGCTAATATTATTAATATTATTTATTATATTATATATTATTATTTTATTAATTATTTTTTTTATTTTTTTTATTTTAAGTTATTATTATAATTTTTTTTTTTTTTTTTTATTTTAATTATTATCATTATTATTATTATTATTATTATTATTATTATTATTTATGAACGCTTCAATGTAAAACATGGAAAATAACACTTCATATTATATCAACTCATTTTAAAGTCCTATTCTTCGGATAAAGTTCAAAAGTTAATAATTGAAGAGGCTTTTTACATTAATAGCTATTAACCAAACATTAACATAAAATTCAATGTTATGTCCCTTAAACTTAGTATTATTTGAAATATTTTTGGAAATTATTATAATGCTAATCTATTTTATTTTAATTTGTTTATGTAAATTCATCACTGTTAATTTCAAGCTCTATTTCAAGTTTGTACGACGTAGCCTAAAGTAATCATATTTATTTTATTTAAATTATTCGAAAAAAAAAAATTACTTAGAACAAAATCTTTTATGCCAATTATATATATATATATATATATATATATATATATTATATATATATATATATTATATATATATATATATATATTTATATTATATTATATATATTAATATATATATATACCTTCCTTCGCAGCTAGGTGCCTTTAGTGATTTTTAGTGCACGTGTTTCTATGTTTCAATGGTTTGAATTTTCGAATAGAATTTTATTTTAACAATTTAAAATTATTTATTTATGTATATAATTATTAATATATTTTTAATTTATGATGAATTGTATTAGTTTAAATTATCATTATTATTAATAATTATTAATATATTAATTATTAATTATTAAAACCTCCAGTACCATCGACCAGACGGTAGGGAAGGTTTTTTTATTTACTTGATGTTTACAAGTTTCAAAGATGGTCGAGATTTGTGGAAGATGAAAAACATTCTTGTAGATCATTCTTTGAACAGTTCTGTTAATAATCAGAAGGTTTGTGTAGTCATACTTGTAAATAGATGGCAGACCATATAGGATGTTTATAATTGCTATGGGTTGTTGTCATGCAGGACGTGTCACATTTTCGTGGATGAACTAAAGAAATTACAAATTTCAGCAAAGTATGTTACTCGTAACTTGGGTGTATTTTTTATGGCCTTGAAACATTAGAGATTTCAACACAGAAAAAATTGTCAACCTTTCCTCGACCGAAAAAAGAATCTGAAAATCAGGGCATTATCAAGTCATTTATA
The DNA here is from genome assembly GCA_009176605.1 of Armadillidium nasatum. Lineage (NCBI taxonomy): Eukaryota > Metazoa > Arthropoda > Malacostraca > Isopoda > Armadillidiidae > Armadillidium > Armadillidium nasatum. The sequence goes on from SEYY01009152.1 coordinate 14,309, forward strand.
ATCCTGTTTTTGATATTTCGAAGAATTGTTGAAAGAAATTCTTTCTTGACCGTAACAACATTGTTAAAAGAGATCTATGTAACTACTTTTTAAGACGACTGAGGGAAATTGCAAATGTTTTTAGAGACTGACTACTGCACCATAACATTGCACCTGCGCAAACTTTGCTCATTGCGAGAGGCCTCCTGACAAAAAGAAACAACAAGATAATCACTTTCTCCTACCACCCTTTTAGACCTAACCTGCAAAACTGCTGTTTCTGTCTCTTTCACAAAATGAAATCTCAGTTGAAAAGACGGCGGTTTGATATTACTAAAAAGATCAAATCGAAATTTTAGTAGATACTGTTGAACTCACTGTGTTGAACTCACTGCAAACTCAATGCTATAAAAAGTGCTTCCAGGAAATGTGAACATTTCTAGAATCTTTTAATATAATCAAGGTGACAACTTTGAAGATGATAATGGAATTTATTAAAGATTTAAACCAAATATTCAGGTTTCTTTGTGCAAATATCGAAAATTACAAGTAGCACCTTGTAATATATATATATATATATATATATATATATTATATATAATATATATATATATATATATATATATATATATATATATATATATAATATATATATATATATACCCTTGGTGGGAAAACGCCAAGTTGGGGAGATACAGGAATCTGGTGGTTAAAGATCGACATGTTCCGATACATGGTGATTGAAAGAGTGCAAGTCAAAGGAATTTGGAAAACTGATAAAGGGAGTGTTTTCAGACTTTACCAGTAGATTACATGTAAATCTGGTTAAATCTGGAGTCAGAGACTTGGACAGAGAAAGGATGAGATTGTTTTGAAAGAAGTGTCGCATGAGCCCTTCTCAGTGGAGGAGGAATGCGACTGGAGAGCTCAGGAGAGTATAGAGAAATTGTCGCAACAATTCGACGGGCAGAAATGGACTGGAGAGAATTAGTGAGAGCGGGAGAGTTGATAAGACGAAAAGGGTTATGATTGCGACCACCCCAGATGTGTGAGGCGTACTCCATACAGGGGTGAACAACACTCCTATAAAGAGCAAGCAACTGGGATGGTGTAAAGAAATTACGAAGGCGCCTTGGAACACCTAACCTCCTAGAATCTTGCTTAGAAAGAGAAGTAATGTGATCCTTCCAAAAAAGATCACGAGAAAAAGAAACACCTAGAGTTGAGTGATTGAGTATAGTGTTTTCGAAGAAGATGTCACAGTTGTGTGGAAAGTTGTGTCGAGTAGAGAGATAGAGAAATTGAATTTTTGAGGCAATGAAAAAACCATGTTTTCTCTGCCCTAATTTAAAATAAGAGGAAGATCAGAGGTTAGTCGCTCCAAGGCTACCATTCTAGTGTCAAGAGGAATCTTTCAAACTGAAAGGAGTAATGAAGGGTGAGTCATCAGCATAGGGTGGATAGGCGATAAAATAATAGAAAGGAGGTCATTAATGAAAAGTAGAAAAAATGTTGGTTATAGGACAGAAACCTAAGGAACACCACTATTACTATATATAAGGGATGAATGGCGGCCTTCTACAATAGCTACTACACATCGAACGACGGGAAAGATTATCTGAGAAAAGACCACAGAGAGTAGGATGTATTCCGAAAGAGTGAAGCTTAGAAATCAAAGCTTTGTGCTAGATTCTGTCAAAGGCCTTCGATATGTCCAGCGCGATATACTGTGTATATATATATATAATATATATATATATATATATATATATTATTATATATATATCTAATATATATATATATATATATATATATAATATATATATATATATATATATATATATATATATATATATATATATATATATATAATATATATATATATATATATATATATATATATATATATATATATATATATATATATATAATGAAATTAGAAGGCAATTGGAGAAAATACAAAAAATAAGCATGTAGGTATTTTTTCGAAATAGGTGTGGGCGTGTACGCTTATTCTAGTGTAAAAGAAAGATGAAGAGAGAGAGAGAGAGAGAGAGAGAGAGAGAGAGAGAGAGAGAGAGAGAGAGAGAGAGAGAAGGAATTTCATTTGTAATTTTAAAAATCTACATATTTCACACACACACACAAAGACACACATATTTATACACACACACAAACACATACACACACACACACTGAAAGTTTATGCTAGTGTTTCCTCATTTGTCAATGATCCACGGAAAAGAAGCACACATTTGAAGCGGACTTCTCTAATCCCTTCGTGCGTTCGCTGATAAAAAAAAAGAAGCGAACACGAAGTCTTTAACACTCTTTTAATTAACCCGAGAGAAACTATTTTCCCCTAGAAAAGGTATTTGAAGCAAAATTATTTGCTTCAAAAATCCTCGTCGCGTCCTCTTTCAACGCTAAAAAGCACCAGATATTAGACTCTTATTTGAAATTGTATTGCTCTTCTAATATTACAAACTTTAAACATACACCTATATATATATATATATAATAAATATATATAATATATATATATATATATATATATATATATATATATATAGGGTTAGAAAATATAAAATTAGGGAAAGAGTGGGAAAATGCCCTTCCATGAATAAGATAAAAAGGCTCAACTAAGGTGACTGGATCCCCTGGAAAGAATGGATGACCAAAGGGTGGCAAAGAAGTGTTGAGAGTGAAAGCCGGAGGTAAGAAGACTAAAGGAGACTAAGAGACGAAGAAGTAGGTGGAAAGATAAGGTGGTGGTGGTGCTTGGGAAGCATGACTTCCCTGACCTGGATGAGCTGAGAAGGAGCAACGCATTTGCTGATCGAAGAAAGTGGAGAGTGAGGCTAAAGCGACTTATAGATTGGATAGTGCCTACCTTGGAGATGAAGGGATATATATATATATAATATATATAATAATAAAATTATAATATATATATATAATAATAAAAAAATAATTATATAATATATATATATATATATATATATATATATATAATATAGGTTTGGTTGACTCCCGAAATCTTGCCTGTAGAGCCCTATGAAAACCTTAGTTCCAACTCCGGAGTGCTCCGAAAATTAGCTGACTCCATCAAGACTATGGAGCAAATTACAAAGTTTTAAAGTTCAGTCACTCTGAAACTGAGCGCAAGGTAAATTCTGGCTCCAGGTTTGCACAAGCTTTATAACCATTTAATATATTCCTTTATCATTCACTTTCTTTATAGATATTAATTTCTTTTACGAGTTTTTTTTTTTTTTTTTTTTTTTAATTAAAATTGTACGGATAATAAATTATAAAAGTGCAAGCAAAAAATAAACACACGGTGTTTGGCAAGAAACGAAATGTGGATAGTGTAATTCGGAATGTTAATATTTTCTCCAGTTACATATAGCTTTTAAATTAAATATTACCAATATCAGCTATTTTCGTACAAGTAATTTATCTTCTTTCTTTTCCAATCTCTCAACACGAAAACCGAGAATTTGTTTGCAAAGCATTTTACTAGATAGTTTTTGAATCTTTCATTCTTCATTTCATGTATATGATAATTTTATTATTTTCCTAATATCTTCCAAAAGTAAAAGACAAGAGGCCAACAAAGTTTCCACCAGAGCTGGGAAAAATTAATCATCAGCTGATATGACCCAATTGAAAGGTTGCAAGTAGAGAGAAATGGTACTAGATGAAAAATGGTACAGATATTACTAGTGGATAATAATGAAATGTACAAACGTTTAATTCGGTCTTATAGCTAAATAAAATATATAAACTATGCTGAAAGAAGTTACACGAACTGTTCCAAAAATAATTAATATATATATATTATATATATATATATATATTAAATATAATTATAAATATATATAATATATATATAATATAATAACTTACGACAGGCCTAGCAAGCCGGCTATTAAAAAAAACTGCTCGAGTTACCAATACTACACTCGGACGAGTGAAAATTAAAATTGACACATCGGCGTGAAATGCACTACGGAGCCTGGAGTGTAAGCCCCGACAGATCAGCCTATTACCAATGGACGTGAGATAATATATAATATATATATATTATAGAATATATATATAATATATTAAATATATATATATATAATATAATATATATCTATATATATATATATATTATATATATATATATATAAATTAATAAATATATAGTATATATATATATATAATATATATTATAATAATATAATAATATATATATATAATAATATATATTTTAATAGTATAAGATCTGACATGTGTTGCTAAATTTTAAATATATTATCATATCATTAGCTCAAATTAAGCGCAATGTAGCTTCATTGTTTTTTTTATTTATTTATTTTTTTTTTCATTTTCATTTTTTTTTAGTATAATGTATTACATAATTAATTTATAATAATATTAAAATATGTTTTCGGATGAAAGTTTAAAGTATGATATAACTCTTTTTGGAAAATGCCAGAAATATTGTGGTTATACCTTCCTTCCTTCTAATGACTCAGATTCTTTTCTTAAGGGAAAACATTTAAAACAGTTTAACTCTTCTGCAAAGTATGCAATAACGAATGTTGACCATAAAACCTATTTGGTTTTGGTCCTTATTTCTTTTATATAATCCTGCTTATAGATGAGTAGTTATTATAACAATTTTTAAAAATTTTAGATATTTTACGGTTTACGGTAATGAAATCTTTAAAAAAATATATGGAGAAAACAATGTTGTTTTCTTAATTACTATTTGCAATGCAAGAAAAATGGTTCTTTTCTATTATATAGCCAGCAATTCTTGGTACCTCTATTATTTTTTTTATACATTACCATCGCTCTCTGGCAGAGCCCTATTCAAGGAGGTGGTGTTAAAGTAATAAAAAAAATAAATAAAACAACCCTACAAGTTCCACCTAATGCAAATTTTGCATAGGTGAGCACAGACGTGGGCTTTAAAGTAATTGAGATTAAATTCTGCAGGAAACACAGAAATGGGAGAGAATTCCTCAAAACATGTGGCTGAAAGGAGAGGCAGATTTTTCCATTAAATATTAATAATATTAAAATATTATGAAAATCCATAGAAACCATAAAAATGTTCTTATGTTTTAAGTTTTGAAAGTAAAGATTTGAAATCGACCATGCAAGGTTTCAGGTAGTATTTAACATTATACTTTTACATATTTTGATCTCTACTACAAATTTAGATTTGGATTAATAGGCAAATTAACAAAATTTAAGTATAATATTCAGTAAAAAATTCAATATTTCAAATTCTGTAAATTTTAGTCTTACTAAGCTCATTTGATACCTGAGAATTGAAAGATATCAAATATCGTTCGGATGCATAGCAACCACAATCATTTTTACTTTACTTTAATCAAAGAAAGCAAACCATTAACATTCAGTCTTCTCAACTTTATGTAAAAAAAAAAAAAAAAAAGAAAAAAAAAAAAAAAAACAAAAAAAAAAAAAATATGAATGGAAGTTCCTATTCGAGCAAAGTTATAGGAAATTATTTAAAAAAAGAAATTTTTATTGCATGAATTTAGAAATATATATTCTTACTGCATTTGTCTTCCTGATGTAGAAGTAAAACTTTTTTTTAAAAGGATAATCTAATTTTGAAGCTTAATTGCTATATTTGCTTAAACTATTAATTAATAATATTTTTTCATTAGTTCTATCTAACTTTAAGTAAATTAAAATCCTAAATTATGCGAATAATTTATTATATGGGAATTCAGACCTAAGAAATCTCTTCTAAACATTTGAAAACTATTCTAATTATGTCAAAAAATGTAAAAAGAAACTGTAAAGAAAAACATTAAGAAAAAAAACTAAAAAAAAAAACTAATTGCTTTCTTTTCGACTTTCTGACTGGACAACCTTCTTGTGCATCCATCAGCCATTAATATGGACAGAATCAGGGCTCAGTTGACTAGAAGTTCGTAAAAGTTCAAGATTGAATATATTGAAAAGT
>SEYY01009153.1:7500-20000 GCA_009176605.1 Armadillidium nasatum
ACACAATCGATTGAGAACGAGGAAATTAGAAAAATCCAGACACCACGAAGTATCATAAAAAAGTGATAGAATTCAAAAAATGGCAACGTCTGACTTTAACCACCAGTCTCCAAAAAATATTAGCCTCTTTTTTAACGAGATTAATTTTTAATCTGGCAGCTACCAAATACAATTTTAATAATATATATATATATATATATATATATATATATATATATTATATATATATATATATATATATATATATATATATATATATATATATATATATATATATATATATATATATATATATATATATATATATATATATATATATATATATATATATATATATATATGTATGTATTAGTGATGTATCGGATGTCAAATTTTTAATATCCGCAGATGCGGATGTAAATGCGCATGTCTATTTTTCACATCCGTGGATGTGGATCTTTAATGTTCCACATTAGCATCCGCGGATTTGGACAGATCTTTTGGAAATAGACCCCTGAAGCGATTTTGGAAAAGAAATTGGGAAAAACTCTGAAAATTTTCGTGCTACTCTTAAAATTGCGACATTTCGGAAAGGAGATTGAGGACACTATGGAGGAAAGAATGATAGATGTTATAAGATTAGCGGAGATGAAGATAAGAGGAGAAAAGGTGTGTAAAGACCTGGGAGGATGTTATGTGTTGAAATATAACGAAGTGGAAGAAGGAATTAGAAGACGTGTAGATGGTTTCTTCCCGGGACATAGAGTGTCGCCGTTTGTATACAGTACAGAGTGCATTCATGAGATAATGATTGTGTGCACACTTAAACTGAAGGGGGTAACATATCATCTATATCAAGTGTATGCCCCTCAATAAGAACATGAGTAAGAAAAGAAAGGACTCTTTATGGAAATGTTGAAGGAGACAGTAGAAACGGATAGAAGATAAAATGATGTATTATTACTGATTGGAGATTTGAAAGTTAGAGTGGGAAGGATATGAGATGGGACTGATAGAGTGTTGAGACCATATGAAGAGCAGAAATACAGTGGGAGAGGTTTTATCGGACTTCTATATGAGGAAAGGCATGAGTATTATTGAATGGTTTTTACCAGCAGAGAGTTTCTCATAGATATACGAGATATAGATAGAATAAAAATTCAGGAAGTTTTGATAAAAAATCGATCATTGATTATATCATCTCATCAGATAGAAGAATGGTAAGAAAATGTGAAAGATGTGAAAGATGCCCCAGATAAGATAATTGATGGATAAGCGTGTTCTAAAGGACAGAGAAAGATGGAGAACGATGATGGACCAACTGACAGGAAAATGAGCCTACTCTGGGAGTGGATGTTGGATGTAAGAGTTTTAAACTTCAAAAAATTTACCTTTCATTATCAAAAATAAATTTATACTTCAGAATAAATTCAATAAATTTATATATATATATATATATATATATATATATATATATATATATATATATATATATATATATATATATATATATATATATATATATATATATATATATATATATATATATATATATATGCTATGGTTATACCGTTGAAAATGTATAAGCTTGGATTATTTCAAAAAAACTATACTTTTGATTTATTCTGTTATTGTCCGTGAAAAAAAAGCTAATGATATTGTTAGGAAAATGATAAAAGAAACTGAGAGATCATGCTAAAATAATAATAATAATTTTTATTAATTTCATTATTATTCATATTATTATTCATATTATTATTACTATTATTATTACTTTTATTATCATTATTCTTATTATTATTATTATTATTATTATTATTATTATTATTATTATTATTATTATTATTATTATTATTATTATTATTATTATTATTATTATTATTTTTAATAATTAATTTTGTTTTATTTTTTATTATTATTATTATAATTAAAAAATTAATAATAATATAATATTATTATTATTTATTTTAAATATTAATTTATTATTATTATTATTATTATTATTATTATTATTATTATTATTATTATTATTATTATTATTATTATTATTATTATATATTATTATTATTTATATTGTTATTCTTCTTATTTTTATTAAAGTTAGATAGATATGTAAAAAATTTATTTATTGTTAAACAAAGATAAGTAATTAAATATATATGAAGAAAAATAAATCAGTGTAAGATTTTAAATCCACCAAAATAAACCATAGTGAAAATAAGAGTATAACAAGAGAAAGAGTTTGGGAAAAGTTTAAGTTGGATTCCTTCTGTTCTCATCTTCTTGGATAAGACAAAAGAGAGGAAGAAACATGTATGATGATAATTTCTTTAGTTACGATGAAAGAAGGATTCTATTCTGTAAGTTTTAAGGGCATAAACCCACCATTATCAAAACTTCATTTCCTCCAAGTGCCTCTTATAACGAAATGTTTATAGAGCATCATCTTGAAAACGATAAAATTTTCATAACTGTGCATATAAGACTTAAAAAAAAGGGCGTTTGGATATGTGAGCAATAACCGATCTATCGATTCTTCTATTTTTATGGAGAAATTTGCTACACCCTTTATTGTTTGCACTTAAGTCTAAGTAGACTTTGCAAATCATTTTTTTTTTTTTTTTTTTTTTTTGCTGTTTCGTGTCCAAGGAAATTGCTTATTGGCCAAAGAGGTTTTATTAAAATAACACGGGGTCACTTTCTTTAAAATAATTTCGCTTTCTCTGTAACTGCATGTTTCAAAAGTTTCAATAAACAATGAAAAATATTTTGCAGTGAAATAATAATAATGATAAATTATTATAATAATAATAATAATAATAATAATAATAATAATAATAATAATAATAATAATAATAATAATAATAATAATAATAATAATAATAATAATCAATAATAATAATAATAATAATAATAATAATAATAATAATAATAATAATAATAATAATAATAATAATAATAATAATAATAATAATAATAATAATTAATTAATTAATCATTAATCTTTATTCATTTTTTCAGTTGCAGAATTTGTGCAAGCAAAAACCATATACTTTATAAGTATTTATCAGTAATCATTCGGGATTCCCTATACCGATCCCACGATATTCCGATATGTTAATACTGATCCCGATCCCGAAAAATCTCGGTATTCTGATCCCGATATCCGAATTATTTTATGGCGAAAGAATTTTGTAATTTGGTTAGAATATTTCAAAGAATATTCATAAAATTTCAATGATAAGTGCAACCAACACCCAAAATTTCCGATTTTATTGGCAGGGTATCATAATTACCGAGCACCAGCACTCGCGTGAAACAGAAAATCATCTTTCAGATCTGGCACAGCGGACAAGAAATGATGTCAGCGATTTCGACGAAGCCTCAGACAAAACGAAAAATCTGTGACAGTTTATCAGTTTCTATAGTTAGCAATGCTTGGTGGTTCTGTTCTACACTTCTACTGCTTAGAAATTCCTAATTAATATTTTTTTATTATTTTTGATCAGTAAATATGCATAATGTAAATTTAGGATATACTTTATTGTATTTTATTCAAATTTCAAATGGTAAATTATTTGCCTTCTTCAATTTAGCTTTCTTCTCTTATATTTAATAGGTGAATATATATATATATATATATATATATATATATATATATATATATATATATATATATATATATATATATATATATATATATATATATATATATATATATATATATATATTATATTTTTTTTATACAATACATCATTTCCCGCATGATGCAGGGTAGAGTCAATTGCAGAAATTTGAAATTCCTGCAATCGTACATGGGATTAAAACCTGGTTAAAAGGGTTCCCAGTCCTTAGAACCATGCAAAGAACTAATCTTCATTTGACTCGACTGCGACGATATATCATTCATTATTGACCAAAGGTTACTTTAAACTCAATTCTTTTTTTTCTTTTAATATTTAATTTTTCATTAATTGCCGAAAGATATGTTGCTTCACAATTGTTTTTTTTTTTTTTTTTTTTTTTTTTTTTTTTTTTTTTTTTTTTTTTTTTTTTTACAATTAAAAAAATACTGAAACATTATAACGAAATATTTATTTTTTCTTTTACCTCTGATCAATAACATTCTTCAATAATAATTCGACAAACAAACTGCAACCACAGGGAGAAGATCTTGAAGCTTCATATCCAATAGCCTTCTCTTCTCTTCTCTTCACTTCTCTTCTCATCTCTTCCCTTCCCTTCTCTTTTCCTCTCTTCTCTTCTCCTCTTCTCTTCTCTGCTCTTCTGACTTCCTTGTGATTTTCTTAACTTTTCTTCTTCCCATCTGCTTCCAAGCACATCCACTCACTACGGCAGCCGAATCATAATATATATATATATATATATATATATATATATATATATATATATATATATATATATATATATATATATATATATATATATATATATATATATATATATATATATATATATATATATATATATATATATATATATATATATATATATATATATATATATATATATATATATATATATATATATATATATATATATATATATATATATAGGCTCTGTAGCTCAGATAATCGAGCACTTGCTTAGCAAGCGAGAGGTCCAGGGTTCGAGGCCTGGTCGGAGTAGAGAAATTTGAGCAGTTTATTTTTACTCTTTTAACACCCCCTCCTTGAATAGGGCTTTGCCCGTGAGTGGTGGTGATGTGTAAAAAAAAATATATAAAAAAAGTTCTCTCCTGCTCTTAGCCCCGCCCACGTATGCGTAAAAAGTAAATCTGCGAATGTTTACTGCAGGTGGGATGAAAATCGACATGCATGTTTGACCTGGTCAGCCAACGGATGTTTGCCGTTGGCCCGTGAATCCCTTAGTTCATCCTCGAATGAACAGACAGAGAGAGCTAATAACCCTTCCTGGTGGCGATTTTTGATTTTGATTTGATATATATATATATATATATATATATATATATATATATATATATATATATATATATATATATATATATATATATATATATATATATATATATATATATATATATATATATATATATATATTATATACAACGTTCATATAATGCTGAAAAGAAGTGCCTTTTGGCAGTACTTTAAGCCACACAGCACGGAGAAGGGCATTACAGTTTGTCAACTGAAGCCATGCAGAGGTACGTCAACCGCAAACATCAAGTTGAGTAGCGGTTCGATAAAAGGAATGAGTGTTCATTTGCAGTCGTAGGAATAGTCATTATTATTTGAAGAATTTGAAGAATTTAAAATTCTGAAGAAACAAAAAGTTTTAGAATCGGCGAAAATAGAACAACATCAATTATAGGAAGATGAGTAGCGTCTCATCTGAATGACAATTCAAAGTTGGTAAACTCATGATTTTTAACACGCGCTCTCGATTACTGCCACAGAATGCAGAGATTGCTCATCTTTTTAAATTACAATGTTCGCGCAGTGGACAATAGCACTTTCTCAATCCTCAAGGAGCACAGGGAGTTCAAAAACAAACACCAAGACACAGGACATGAATATAAATTGGCTGCTGAGTTCAACATATTACCTCAGTCAAGCAGCAGTGAAGACAGTGATTGTGCGATGAAGGAGCTAACTAAAAGGAAATAAAAAATGTTGTTAACATTAATAAACTAAAACGAATCTTATTAATTAACAATATATGTTTTTCTTTAAAATTTTAGTAATTCTTCTTTTGTATCACAGATTGCACCTCACAATTACGCTTGTGGAGTTAGTAATTATAATACAGAAATGTCACATGTTTTATCTTCGTTAATAATAATAAAGAAAAACTTGCCACTTCACTGCTATCAGGCATTTCCCAGCGTGTAGATCTGGGTTTGCCACTATTCTAAATATATAATGATGGTGAAGAAGCCGAAGCCGAAGCCAATGCATTAATAAAAATTTCCAAATCCAGATCCCTATTTTGATCCCTTATCCCGAAAAATATCGAAATTCCGATCCCAATCCCGAATTATTTTCTGTCCCATACGATCACTGGTATTAATACAAAACTGAAATGCGCTTTTGGGGAGACAATAATAATAATAATAATAATAAAAATAATAATAATAATAATAATAATAATAATAATAATAATAATAATAATAATAATAATAATAATAATAATAATAATAATAATAATAATAATAATAATAATAATAATAATAATAATAATAATAATAATAATAATAATAATAATAATAATAATAATAATAATAATAATAATAATATAATAATAATAATAATAATAATAATAATAATAATAATAATAATAATAATAATAATAATAATAATAATAATAATAATAATAATAATAATAATAATAATGTTTTAAGGATAGAAGAAGATGAAGAGGAAGTAAAAAAATAAAAAATAAAAAAAAATAATGAAGTATTTTGAGTGTCTGAAAATTTCTGAGGCATAGTATATTAAAATTTAAAAAGTTTTCATTTATTATATAATTTCACAAAATATTCTCTCTCTCTCTCTCTCTCTCTCTCTCTCTCTCTCTCTCTCTCTCTCTCTCTCTCTCTCTCTCTCTCTCTCTCTCTCTCTCTCTCTCTCTCTCTCTCTCTCTCTCTCTCTCTCTCTCTCTCTCTCTCTCTCTCTCTCTCTCTCTCTCTCTCTCTCTCTCTCTCTCTCTCTCTCTCTCTCTCTCTCTCTCTCTCTCTCTCTCTCTCTCTCTCTCTCTCTCTCTCATATACATACATATTACATACAAATACACATACACACATGCAAACATATACATATATATATATATATATATATATATATATATATATATATATATATATATATATATATATATATATATATATATATATATATATATATATATATATATATATATATGGAAGAGTTTTTACCCTGTCAGTGGGACCAGTATATTTCGCCATCTGCTCTTAAAAGTCCCTCTCCTAGAGTGCTCTAAAAGATCATGCTTTTGACCCGCTGGTTTCAGTACCGGTCCTTGAGTTATTGTTTTCACCTTTCAGTGTGACTATCACCTTCTCCATCTAACCTCTAAACACTTTCTCAAAGAGCTCTCCAGAAGATCATTCTTCTCGGAGCTGTGGTTTCCCACTTTTGCCCTGGAGTTGTTGCAAGCAATTAGCAATAATTATAGCCCCGAGTTGCTGATTCTGTAGTCCATATATATTATATATATATTATATATATATAATATATATATATATATATATATATATATATATATATATATATATATATATATATATATATATATATATATATTCTGGTGACAAAGGCCAGAACCCTACCAAATTCCATCAGAGTTGGGGAAATACCGGAAAACTTGTCAAATTCTACCAGAGTCTGAGAGAAGTCAGAATCTTAGCCAGTTAATGAAACGACGTGTCTCGATACACGACGTTTGAAAGTACGCAAGTCAAAGGAAATTGGGAATATATATAATGGAAGTTTTACAAATTTTACCAGTTGAATATATGTAAAATCGAGCATCCCTATTAGGTATGTTGTTAGAGAGTTGGACAGAGAAAGGTGGAGAGAAAGTTCAGAAGAGCAGTGTTCGTTGTAATACAGAAAGTATTGAGAGAATGACACAATAATTTGACTGGCAGAAAGAGACTACACAGAATTAGTGAGAGAGTAAGTTAAGACGAAAAGTCCTTGACTCCACCTTTTCAAGGAAAGGTGTATAAGTGAACCATCACAAATGTGTGTCACATACTTCATAAAGGGTCGAACAACACCCTTATAAAGAGCAAGCAGCTTGGGTATTGTGAGAAAATTAATAACACCTAACCTCTTGAAAGCTTGTTTAGAAAGAGGAGCAATGTATTCCTTTTAAGAAGGATCACGAAAAAAGAAACACCGAGAAAATTAAGGAAGGACGGAGGTTTAATTTGTGTGTTTTCGAAAATGTCATAGTTGTGTGGAAGGTTGTGTCGAGTAGAAAGATGGAGGAATTGAAATTTTGAGACATTGAAAACAGCCTTATTTTCTCTGCCCCAGTGTGAAATACGAGAAGGTCAGAGGTCAGTTGATCCAAGGCCACTCTTCGTGCGTCAATTAATTGCCGTTGGGAGTGACGTCTTTCAAATTGGAAGGAGTAATGAAGGGAGGAGTCTTTAGCTTAGGAGTGAATAGCCACTGGATACGTGATTAAGTAATTGAGAGCATGTCTTTAATGAAAATTAGAAAAAAGTTAAAAGTTAGGACAGATCCCTGAGGAACTCCACTATTAATTGATTTAAAGGAAGAACTGTGGCAGTTTACAAAAGCTACTATAGGACGATCCATAAAGAAAAATAAAGAGGATAAATTCCGAAAGAGGGAGGTTTAAACATCAAAGATTTGCGCAACACTCTATCGGAGGCATTCGATATGTCTAGCGCGACATCAAAAGATTTACTGAAATGCCGAAGAGAGGAGGACCAAGAGTCAGAGAGAAGGGAAAGAAAATCAACATCAACAGTAGAACTAAAATAGCAAAAGAGTTATTGCCACAAGTTAAAGAATTCAGAAGACTTCCAAATTAAAGACACGTAGCGCGCATATGCATGAACAACCTCCTTAGGCTGAAAATTGAAGAAAAGACAGTAAGAGAAAACAGAAATGGTTTGCTATCAGAAACCTTAAGCTCTTGAGTTTCTGTCAAGAATAAGAGGTTAGGTCTAAAAGAAAGAGAGGTAGTGCTCAACAAAATGGAAATTGTATTGAACACTGCGAATGTTGCAGAAATTAATGAAGAAAATAGACCATGCACTAGGGCAAGTCGGATGCAAAGTCTTTGTGGCCCCAATCCTATATCACCTATCTATAGTTTTGCTTAGCAATGTTACTACAATATAAGTACTGTAGATGTATAAATGTATTCTAGATAGCAGAAAACCTAAATTTTATGATCATTGAATATTTTCAATCTTGTTTCAACCTTCATGAGTTCAGCAAATAAATTGGAATCGGTATCGGGTGGTTTAAAAATATTGGTATCGGTATCTGTAAAATTTTCATATCGCTCCATCCCTAATATATATATATCCTCTTAAGGTCTACCGATTTCCATTAGAGTTAGGGAAATACCGGAAATCTTTTCGTTCATGGGCGACATGTCCCGATAAACGGCGTTTAAAAGTGTGTAAGTCAAAGGAAGTTGGGAAAGCAAATAAAGAGTGTGTTGCAGGTTTTGCCAGTAGATAGGCTAATGTTGGGTTGAGCATAGCGTTTAAGTCTGGGGTCGAAAAGTTGGGCAGACAAAAGGACGAGACTTTTTTATTCAATAAAAACACAAAATGCCTAAAAAATATTGCTATTAAGAAAAATAAATTACGAATTTTGAATATTATTATTATTATTATTATTATTATTATTATTATTATTATTATTATTATTATTAGTCGTAGTAGTGATAGTAGCCGTAGTAGTAATACTTTCAGATTTACTTCTTCCTTCTACGTCTACGAGTAAAAAATCAAATTCAGTGGAGCCATATTTAATATTTATGAAATACACCTTTTTTTCCTCATGTATGTTTTTCCTCTTTACTTTAGTATAATTTAAGCTTTTTTTCTTGAATATTTGAACACTTGAAGATTTCTCATCCTTTTTCATCTTCTACTTTCTTATGAATTGAATTAATTTTTTATTTTTTTATTTCTCTACCTTTTCTTCCTCTGCCTTTAATGTCAGTCAGGTTTCCCTTAGATCCTCGTGAATTTTTTTTCCTTTTATCCATGAATTTGGATTTTTTTTTTTTTTTTTTTTTTAACTCTTTTAAATTTATTTTCTGATTTCATTACCTTAGGTTCTCACATCTTTACTAGGCTTCAATTCCTTGATTAAATTCATGGAGCTTAAGCAAAAAATATTTGCCAAATATTATCCCTAAAATTTTCAATTATAATTAAAAATAATGGTCTTATTTTTGATTATATACCAGTCATAAATTATAATACAATGTGACACAATAGATAATTCGTCTTTTACTTTCTCTTAGGAAATGTCTATTGCAAAAATAACATTATTACTGTACATCCTTTCTGCTTTATTTGACATTGATTATATGAATGAGTATCACCTGAATACATTTCTTTTCAAGTATCAAATATTAATTTTAGGGATGGTCAGCGTTTAGCCATATTTATCGATCAATGGAAATATATATATATATATATATATATATATATATATATATATATATATATATATATATATATATATATATATATATATATATATATATATATATATATATATATATATATATATATTATATTTATTTATTTATATAATCTCCTTGGGCAAAGGTCAGAGGCCTACTAATTTCCAAAAGAGTTGGGGTAAATACAGGAAATCTGGGCAAGCTAAAGGCCGACATGTCCAGATGCACAGAGTTTAAAGCTGTGTAAGTCAAAGGAAGTTAGGAAAACATAGAAAGGGAGTTTGAAAGACTTTACCAGTATCGTTCATACATGATTCAATTTACAATGGTTAAGTTTGTAGTCGGCGAGCTGGACAGAGAAAGGATAAGACTGTGGAGAAAAGGCGTGTCGCAAGAATCCTTCTCAATGGAGGAAGTATGCGACGAGAGAATTTCTTGAGTTTGATCATTTTATATTTATTCACGTTATAGGAGTTTGATTAATACTACTACGTACAAATGAATGTGGAGATGAGCCCGGCAATGTGCCTGTTATAGGGTACTGAATCGAAATGGTGGTACCCTTAACAGCTCATGTACCCAATGGTAGTAATCTCATTGCCTCTCCCTAATGATATATATATATATATATATATATATATATATATATATATATATATATATATATATATATATATATATATATATATTATAAGGTCTATTTGTCAGAAATTTATTATATTTTATGGAAGAAAAATAGAAGGGGGAAGTAATACTCAAGTGATTTTTTTCTTTACTTAAAAAAAAATTATTAAAAGCAAAAAAAAAAAAAAATATTGGAAAAAATATTGGGAGTATTCTTCTAAATTTACTTCTACTGCTGAAAATTCTTCCTGTTCTGTCCTTATTTCTACAATTTAAATTTTTGAGCCAAGTCAAGTCTGAAAAAGAATATTAGAGACTAGTTTTTTTACTTGACTACAAATTAAATTTGATTTCTAAATCTAATTTTAAATATATTTTTTAAATATATTTTTAAAATATATTAAATTTTTTAAATATATTTTTAAAATATATTAAATTTTTTAAATTGTAGAGATTGAAAAATAAAAAGTTTAAATGGGGACTCCTTTCTATGTACTCCTATATTATATAAAATAATATAAAAGGGCAAATTTCTCTTATTTAAACAGCATTAAACAAGAGAAATTTTTTTTTACATACCCTTTAGAGTTGAGTTTTGATATCCAGATTAATTTGCTGCAGTTGGTCTTTTTTACATCTCGTTTTCTAACTAAGGTTAAAACTTGAGTAAAGTTTGCTGAAGGTGATGAATCATCAGCAACTATTTCCTCAATGTTTTTATATTCTATATTTTGATCTAATACCTCCATAATGTTATAAATGTTATATGTGATACCAACTTATAAATTACTAAAATAATATACAAATATAATATACCAACTGTCTTTATTTTCCTATGTTCCTATGTATTATAAAAATATATGATAAATATTTTTACCAATATGCTAATAAAAGGCCAAACACCAGACCAAGAAGAATTTCAGCAATAATTGGGGATCTGAGAAAGGGACATACTCTAAAAAAGCAAAAAGCATTCGTAATGAAAATTCTACATTATAATTCTAATATAGTTTCGTCAATCTATTGCTGCAAAACTAAAGTGATCGAACGAATCCTTCTTCTTTGATTCTGAAGCAATAAATAATTCAGTTTAAGAAATGGAAATATGCTTTCAAGAACTTTAAGTGTAATTTTCTTTCTTCATATAATTTTAAATTGAGATTTTAATGATTGAGACTTTTCAAGAGCTTTACTTGAATTTCAAGTAACTCTTTTTATGATTTCAATTTTTTTTTTCCTTTTCTTTTCAAAACTCAATTTTTCTTTTTTTTCTTTTTTTTTTTTTTTCATTTTTTTTAAAATAATTTTTTTTTTTTTTTTTAGAATTTTTTTTTTTATTTTTTTTTTTTTATATAACAATGAACATTTTTTAAAAACGTTCAAAATGTATCGTACAAAATAGTTTCCACTATTGTCTTCATTCTACTAATTAACTATTGTCACTGAGAACAAGGTTAGTTCAAATTAATTAAAATTTCAAATAAAATAACGAGGTTTATAAAT
The DNA here is from genome assembly GCA_009176605.1 of Armadillidium nasatum. Lineage (NCBI taxonomy): Eukaryota > Metazoa > Arthropoda > Malacostraca > Isopoda > Armadillidiidae > Armadillidium > Armadillidium nasatum. The sequence goes on from SEYY01009153.1 coordinate 19,804, forward strand.
GGGTTGCAGAACACAACATAAATTTGCTGGAACAAAAAGTTTCTTTTTTTTGTTTCGTTTCTTCATTAAACAAGTAAAAATAAGAAAATTAATACTGAGTGCGTTTTAAAAGAGGAAGAAGAATTTTAAGGAAAAGACATAGGAAGAAGAGGAAACAAAGAGGGGGAAGAGTGAAAATTGAAATAAAATTTATAGGA
>SEYY01009153.1:22500-33756 GCA_009176605.1 Armadillidium nasatum
AGTGTGCAGACCGCATAACTGAGGTGATTCTCTCTGGCATGGAGGCGTACATTCCATATTCTTTCCCTTCCACTAAACCTAATAAACCTTGGCTTAACTCTGCTTGCTCTCGTGCTATCCGCCGCAGGGATGCTGCCTTCAGGGATTACCGTCATCTTCAAACTCCAGAAACTCACGCAACTTATATTTCATCCCAGAATCGTGCAAAATCTATTCTTCGAGACACCAAAAACTCTTTTCTCCGTCGCCAATGCAATAATCTTTCTGGCTCCTCTTCCTCTCGTCCTTTCTGCCATTTTGCAAAAAATGTTAAATCTAACTTTGCTTCTTCCTCTTTCCCTCCTCTAGTATCTTCTGACGGTTCAACTGCCATTTTGACTTCCTCTAAAGCTGAACTCTTTGCTCAAACTTTTGCCTTAAATTCAACCTTAGACGATTCCGGAGCTGTTCCTACTCCTTCAACCCCCTCCAACTCATTTATGCCTAAAATTGTAATTTCTTCTAAAGACGTCAATTCTGCTCTCTCTGAGCTTAACACTAAGAAGGCGTACTGGTCCTGATGGTATTCCTCCTGTGGTTCTCAAAACTTGTGCTTCCGAGCTTGCACCCTGCCTTGGTAAACTATTTCGTCTATGTCTTTCAACTTCAACCTTTCTTTCTTGCTGGAAACGTGCACTCATTCAGCTTGTGCCGAAGAGGGGGGACCCCTCTCAACCATCTAACTATCGTCCTATTTCTTTAACCTCCGTTCTTTCTAAAGTTTTCGAATCTAGCCTTAAGAGGAAGATTTGGAAACATCTCAATTCATCTAATCTTATCTCTGATCGCCAGTATGGCTTTCGTAAGAAACGCTCCACTGGTGATCTTCTTTCCGTCCTCTCTGACTCTTGGTCCTCCACTCTTCGTCATTTCGGTGAATCTTTTGCTGTGCCGCTGGACATTTCGAAGGCTTTCGATAGAGTCTGGCACAAAGCTTTGATTTCCAAACTTCCCTCTTTCGGTATCTATCCTTCTCTCTGATTTCCTTTCTGGTCGTTCTATAGCAGCTGTTGTAGACGGCCACCGTTCATCCTATAAATCTATTGATAGTGGTGTTCCTCAAGGATCTGTCCTATCCCCAACACTTTTTCTGCTTTTCATTAATGACCTTCTCTCTGTTACTTCATCTCCTATCCAATCCTATGCAGATGACTCCACCCTTCATTACTCTTTTCATTTTGAAAGTCGCGACTCCCAGCAACAGTTAATAGAAGCAAGGAGGGTGGCCTTGGAGCAACTAACCTCTGATCTATCTCTCATTTCAAATTGGGGCAGAGAAAACATGGTCGTTTTCAATGCCTCAAAAACTCAATTCCTTCCTCTCTCTACTCGACACAATCTTCCACACAACTACGATACCTTCTTCGAAAACACACAACTCAAACCTTCATCTCCCCTTAATATTCTAGGTGTTTCTTTTTCTCGTGATCTTTCTTGGAAAGATCACATTACCTCTCTTTCTAAACAAGCTTCTAAGAGGTTGGTTGTTTTGAGGCGCCTTCAATATTTCTTCACACCACCCCAGTTGCTTGCTCTGTATAGGGGTGTTTTTCGCCCCTGTATGGAGTATGCGTCACACATCTGGGGTGGTTCCACACACACAGCTCTCCTGGAAAAGGTGGAGTCTAGAGCTTTTCGCCTTATCAATTCTCCTGCTCTCACTAATTCACTCCAATCTCTTTCTGCCCGTCGAAATGTTGCGTCACTCTCTCTATACTATCGCTATTACAATGGACACTGCTCTTCTGAACTCTCTCGTCGCATACCTCCTCCATTAAGAAGGGTTCGTGCGACTCGTCTTTCTACACAGTCTCATCCTTTCTCTGTCGAACTCTCTGACCCCAGACTTAACCGCTATGCTCAATCTTACATGTACTCTACTGGTAATGTCTGGAACACACTTCCCTCATCTATTTTCCCAACTTCCTATGACTTAGGCACCTTTAAACGCCGTGTATCAGGTCATGTCGGCCTTTAATTTGACCATGTTTCCGACTTTCCTCCCAACTCTGGTAGAACATTGGTGGGCCTCTGGCCTTTGCCCACCAGAGGAGAAATAAAAAATAAAATATATATAATATATATATATATATATATATATATATATATATATATATATATATATATATATATATATATATATATATATATATATATATATATATATATATATATATATATATATAGAGAGAGAGAGAGAGAGAGAGAGTATATATATATATATATATATATATATATATATATATATATATATATATATATATATATATATATATATATATATATATATATATATATATATATATATATATATATATATATATATATATATATATATATATATATATATATATATATATATATATATATATATATATATATATATATATATATATATATATATATATATATATATATATATATATATATATATATATATATATATATATATAGAGAGAGAGAGAGAGAGAGAGAGTATATATATATATATATATATATATATATATATATATATATATATATATATATATATATATATATATATATATATATATATATATATATATATATATATATATATATATATATATATATATATATATATATATATATATATATATATATATATATATATATATATATATATATATATATATATATATATATATATATATATATATATATATATATATATATATATATATATATATATATATATATATATATTTATACAATGCACCTTATCCCGCATGATGCAGGGTAGTGTCGATTACAGAAATTTTGCATTCCTGCAATCGTACATGGGAAGAAATCTTAGTTGAAAAGGTTCCCAGTCTTTAAAACCATGCGAAGAACTATTCATCATCTGACTCGACTGCGACGAAAACATCATTCATTATTGACCAGAGGTTACTTCTAACTAAATTCTTTTTTTTTTCTTCTTCTTCTACTTCTTTTAATATTTAATTTTATATTAATTGTCGAAAGTACAAAAATCGAAAGATATGTTGCTTCACAATTTTTTTTATTGAAATTCTTTTAATTTACTATTAAAAATACTGAAATATTATAACGAAATATTAATTTTTCTCTTTTTACCTATGGTCAGTATCGTTCTTCAATAACTACACAAACAAACTGCAACTTCAGGGAGAAGATCTTTAAGCTCCAGATACAATAGCCTTCTCTTCCCTTCACTTTTCTTCTCTCCTCTCCTCCTCTCTATTCCTCTCTTCTCTTCTCTTTTGACTCCCTTGTGGTGTTTCTAACTTTTCTTCTTCCCTTCTGCTTCCAAGCACATCCTCTCTCGACCGCAGCCGAATCATATATATATATATATATATATATATATATATATATATATATATATATATATATATATATATATATATATATATATATATATATATATATATATATATATATATATATATATATATATATATATATATATATATATATATATATATATATATATATATATATATATATATATATATATATATATATATATATATATATATATATATATATATATATATATATATATATATATATATATATATATATATATATATATATATATATATATATATATATATATATATATATATAGAGTTGATATACTGGCAAAATTTACCAAATCAAAAAAAAAGGAAAAATGAGCTAATACTGGCCACATTCTTAAAAGGGTCAACTCTATATATAGATAAATTGGCTAAGTCAAGATGTACAATAAAAATACTGTTTTAACATGCTACCAAAAGTGACTAAGAACAATAATTTGTACAGCTAAAAATGACTTGTCATCTTGATCATTATCTTGATACAAAAATGTATCAGTTATATTTATAAGAGGCTAAAGAAAAAGTGCGAAACACATACACGAAGGAGCCAGTTTTAGAAATTACTTATAGAAGTTTTGGAGAAAATTACAAACTATTATTTTCCGTCCTAAGAATGATCAATGCATAATTTGTAAAAATTATGAAAATTCTAATCAAAAAGATGGCACAAGTACTGAGTATGAAGAACACAAAGAGAAAGGATGAAGCAAATAATGCAAAAAATAACGACAAATTGTTTGCCACAAATGACAAAAGCTTCATAAGTGTGACATTCGATCTGCAAAGTGCTTTCCAGCTTCTTAGCTCCAAAGCTTCATAGATTTATTACTCTAGAAAGATTTGTGCATACAATCTGACTGTATATAAATCAGCTCCAAGCACAAAAGGATACTGTTTTGTCTGGCCTGAGCTGCATGGTCAAAGAGGAAGTTGTGAAATTGAAACTGCCATTTTGCTGTGGATATTGCAAATTCCAAACCAGGTAAATGAAATCTTTTTATTCTCAGATAATTGCAGCAGTTAGAACCGCAATGAATACATAGTAACCTTATTAATGTACACAGTAAAAATCACAAATCTTCGAGTGGTTGAGCATAAATTTATGGAAAAGGATCACTCCTATATGGAGCGTGACTCTATACATAGATCGGTAGAGAGCGCAAAAGACAGGCATGTGTCTTTTCTTTAAATGATTGGATTAATATTTTTCTTAAGGCCCGTTCCAGTAGAGGAAAAAACAAAAGTTGTGGCAGGTATAGTGTCCAACAATTGAAGTTTTCCGATTTTCCGAACAACATACAGCGAAGGCAAGCGCGTAAACTGGCTGAAAATGAAAGTTCTGAGGTATGAAAAGGAAAAATCAAGTGTAATTTTCTACAAATGAAGTCATGAAGAAGCGTAATTTTGATTTATTAAAACTTTTGGTCTTTGTCGTCCTGCAGTTTTAACAGTTGATTTGCCAAAGCTACTCAACAGCCTATTACGGATTTCAGAAGTAAAAAAAGAAAGACCCCATTAGACGTTCACGGCGGGTGCCTGAAGAGTTTCATGCATGGTACAAGTCACTTTAAGTGGACAAAAAGAAAAAAGACTGTGCTCCAGAACCAGTTATTGATTCTGATGATTCTGGTAAAAATGAGTGGATAGAATAAAAACTTGTTATTTTATAAGTAGAAAAATATTATTCTTGACGTTATTAAATTTATGCAATAATAATAATTATTATATTATGCAATAATAATTAATACTTGTTTTTTTTGGGGGGGGGTAATTTTTTACAAAATTGAAATAGCAATTTGTTCTGCTACATTTAATTTATAGAACATTTAATATATTTTGTTTACTGGTAGTTTTTTGTTCTTGATAATTGCCAAAAAAAATGACCAAGTTACATTATATACAAAATATATCGGTGACCAAGTCAAAAGCTACCCCCTCCTTCCAAAACTCCTCACCTTATAAACAGAAATGTTATTAAAAATTAAAAAATAAACAAAGTAAAAACGTTATAATATAAAGGAAACATTAAATCCTGATTTTTCGTACTAGTTAGAACTTTAAATTGTAATTTCCCACAAACAAGGTTTTTTGACTTGGACAATTTTGCCAGTGTTCCCACAATATATATATATATATATATATATATATATATATATATATATATATATATATATATATATATATATATATATATATATATATATATATATATATATATATATATATATATATCCGGTGGTCAAAGGCCGGAGGACTATCAAATTACACCGGAAATAGAAAAACTATCCTGGTCGATGGAGGCAGACATGTCCAGATATAAGGAGTTCAGAAGTATGCACGTCAAAGCAAGTTGGGAAAATAGAAACAGAAGAGCGGAAGACCAAGAGTCAGAGAGAAGGTAAAGAAGATCACCAGTAGAACGTTTCTTACGAAAGTCATACTGGCAATTAGAGCTAAGATTAGAAGAATTGAGATGTTTTCAAATATTCCTGTTAAGGATTCGAAAACTTTAGAGAGCACGGATATTAAAGAAATAGGACGGTAGTTAGAGGGTTGGGAGGAACTCCCTTCCTCAACACAGGCTGAATTAGCGCATGTTTCCAGCAAGAAGGGAAGGTCGAAGATTAGAGACATAGACAAAATAGTTTACCAAAGCAGGGTGCAAATTCAGAAGCGCAAGTTTTGAGAACCCCAGGAAGAATGCAATCAGGACCATACGCCTTCTTAGTGTTAAGCTCAGAGTGAGTAGAAATGACATCTTTAGAAGATAATACAATGTTAAGCATAAATGAGTTGAGCGGAGGGAAATAGCTCCGGAATCGTCTAAGTAGAGTTAGAGCAAAAGTTTGAGCGAAGAGTTCAGCTTTAGTAGAAGGTAAAACAGCAGTTGTGCCATCAGAGGAAACTAGAGTGAAAGTGGAAGAAGCAAAGTTAGACTTGGCATTTATTGCAAAATGCCAGAAAGGGCGAAAGGAAGAGGAACCAGAAAGATTATTGTATATACGGCTGAGAAAAGAGTTTTGGTATCTCTATGAATAGATTTTGCACGATTCCGGGAGGAAATATATGTTTCAAGACGACGGTAATCTCTGAAGGCAGCATTTCCTGCGGTGGATAGCGCGAGAACAAGTAGAGTTAATCCAAGGTTTGTTAGGTTTAGTAGAAGGGAAAGAATATGGAATTTGCTCCTCCATGCGAGAGAGAATCATCTCGGTTATGCGATCAGTAAACTCTGAGGAACCCCTCCCACGAAAGCAGTAGTCATTCTATGGGAAATCAGTGAAGTACAACCGCAAGGCAGACCAGTTAGCAGCACCAAAGTGTCAGAAACGTCTCCTCGCCGAAGGTACTGGCCGGTTCTGCGGAAGTCTTGAAGAGACAGGACGAAATACAGGGATAAGAAGGTGATCGGATGAACCCAAAGGAGGAAAGAGTTTAAAAGCGTAAGGAGAAGGACAAGAAGTTAGGAAAGGATCAATAATGTTAGGTTCATCACCAAGACGGTCAGGGATGCGGGTAAGGAGTTTTACCAACTACTGATGGTTGTTCTGGATAAATTCGGAGAAAGGAGAAGAAAGAATGTGCTCTATTTGAGAGTTTAAATAGTCGAAGAATTTTTTATAGTCAGTAGAATTAGACAGATAAATAGACAGAACAGATAATTTTAGTAGTAGAATTTCAAGAGAGCATAAGCCATAAAGTAGAGAATTCAGTAGACTTCTAATAATAACGTTGCGCACATATGCGCAACATCCGCCTTTGGCTGATAACTGAGAATAGAGACAGTAGGAGGTAACAGAATAAGGTTTCCTGTCAGCACACTCAAGCGCCTGAGGTTCAGTTAATAAAAATCGATGATAAGGTTTGGAAGAAGAGAGATGGTGTTCGACGAAGGAGACATTAGAAAAAAGACCTCGAATGTTACAAAAATTAATGTAAAAATGGTACACGACAATACCATCTCAATTGCTCCCTCTCTCAATAATCTCTCCGATGGGTACGGCACCCAGTTCTCTTCTAATATCACTTCTCAGAAGTTCTTGTTTGGTAAATCCCCCAATCAATGTTTGATTTTCATTTCAGTCGCCTCCTCTCTACTCCTTATTCTTGTCGTGTCAGCGTCCTCGTCTCAACATCATGTATCAATGTTGGTCTCAGAATCGATATATAAGAGTATATCAATTTTTTCGCCTTTCTAGGGATATGTCCGCTTCTCAGTACTGTGAATATTGCTTTCCCACGCCTCTCGAAAATATATTTGCGTTGTTTTCTATGTCTCCATTGGAACTCACCAAAATACCTAAATCTCACCACCTCTCATAATATCACACCATTCATAACCCCCTCCTCTCTCTCCTACCCTCTCGGAACTCTCAAAACCTCAGTCTTTCCCTTCTTCATTTTTATTCCCAGCTCTTATAGTCTATCACCACACCTCTCTATCGCTTTCTGCGGTATACCAATCTCTTGTGTGACTATTGTTATGTCATCTGGAAAGGCTAATACCACTCCTAGTCCTTCACACATATTTACTTTTCGTATACATCTCTCCATGTATATAATAAAAAGGAACCAGTCATTTGTAACATGTATTATGTAACCACAATAACAGTGTTTACATACGTGTTTCTTATAACTCGTACCAACTGTAAATTCCCAAATTTTTTCTATTGGTACAGTGTCAAAAACATTTTCCAGGTCTCTTAATACCACGTACATTTCTGTGGCCCATTCTCAGTTCTTTTAGATCAACATCTTCAAACAAAGTAGGAGATCTACTATGCTTCTCCCAGGTCTAAAACCATATTGTTGCTTATTTAACCTGTCTTCCCCACTCTCTCTATATCTACATTTCGAAATTCCTCTCGCATAATTTACTATCATGGAACAGGAGAGACATCTATAGTTTTCACACTTGTTCTTATCGTTTAAAAAAAATTGGCATACTAGTCTTTTTTTCACTCCTTCTGAATCATTTCCTCATTCGAAGCCCTGTTAAAAATTCTCAGCAACCATCACATTATGTCATCACGCTCCTTATATATTTCAGCTGATAAGTCGTCAAAACCTGCGCTATTTCCATTTTTCATCTTTCCTACGGCCGATTTTGCCTTCACGATAGTAATCTGTCTCTCCTCCTCAGAAGGCACTAATAGTTCAAATTCGTAGTCTGCATCCGTTCCATTAGTATTATATAATTCACTAATATAATCTCTCCTCCTGTTCCTGATACTCTCCGGTTCCACGATCAACTCTCCATCCTCACCCTGAATGGAATGCGAGGTAGTGGACTCTCTTCTGTTCATTTTTATGTTCCACACATGTTCTATGATATATATATATATTTATATATATATATATATATATATATATATATATATATATATATATATATATATATATATATATATATATATATATATATATATATATATATATATATATATATATATATATATATATATATATATATATATATATATATATATAAACGTTTATATTACAGCAAATTTCAAAGGAAAAATTAATCAAATTTCCGAAACATTTACCTTTTAATATGTTCGATTATCAAAGTTTGAAAAGTCGAAAAAGAAAGAAAAGTTTTTTTTTTTTTTTTTTTTTTTACTTTCATTAAAAACACAAAGAAATTCAATATTGAACAAAATGAATAAAATTTGAAGATCAAAATAGTTGAAAACGAGCATTTTTAAGGGCGTTTATTGGAAGGTTATAGACACATTATATCCAAAGAATAATTAATTTTAATTTGTTTTTTTGGTATTTATTAATTTTGATAATTATTTTTTACTAATTATTTTTTACTTATTATATTATTTCAAATGATTAAGAAGTAAAATATTTATTTTTTACTATACTTTTGGTTGTGGTTGTCATTGTGCATATATATATATATATATATATATATATATATATATATATATATATATATATATATATATATATATATATATATATATATATATATATATATATATATATATATATATCATAGGAGAGTGCTTGGAACCCCTACTGGAGCTACATGTCATTCTACTGGGGTGTTACTGGGTAACAGGAGCAACTAACCAAAATCAAGCAATGCCAACATGAGCACAACAGTTGTTGCGACAAAATTAGCAATATAAGACCGAGAAAATTTTTCCGCTCGCAAGGATTCGAAACCCCATTGAAAACAGCGTTAGGCAATATACAGACAATATACGCTGACTCCTCAAAATTAAATAATTTTTTTTTAATTTTATTATTGAAAAATATTAAAATTAATAATAAACAGATTATTATTATTGTTATTATTTATTGTTAATATTTTTATTATAATAATTATTATTATAATTATTATCATTGTAATAGTTATTAACTTGTAGTTATTTCAGCATTGTTATTGTGATTGTCTTTATTTTTTTTTATTTTATCCTTATTAATATTAATATTAAGTTAAGATTATGACCATAATGTATAATGAATTATAAAATTTATATTATTCAAAATTTGTTTTTTAGTGAAAAATTATGGAATGTATGTTATAATGTACACTTTTAATGGCTCAAAGGACGAATTTGTACCCCCCACCCCTTAGAAGCCCATTTCAGTTTGCATCAATATATATATATATATATATATATATATATATATATATATATATATATATATATATATATATATATATATATATATATATATATATATATATATATATATATATATATATATATATATATATATATATATATATATATATATATATATATATATATATATATATATATATATATATATATATATATATATATATATATATATATATATATATATATATATATATATATATATATATATATATATATATATATATATATATATATATATAAATATAATCACCACATACCGTGGAATAATTTTTATAATTTTACTCCTGCTAATGAGGATTCGAACCCTGACCTCTAAGATGGTAAGCCATTGCGTTAACCACTACACCAACGATGGTACAAAAAGGAATCACGTTGGAACTGATACTGGTCAGCCGCCATGTGATACAGATCCAAAGGACTCCTCCGACCACACTCGGGCGTAGGGTTAACAGGTCAGTTCTATCCTCGTAACCACAGGTCAATAACTAAATATAATCACCACATACCGTGGAATAATTTGTATAATTTTACTCCTGCTAATGAGGATTCGAACCCTGACCTCTAAGATGGTAAGCCATTGCGTTAACCACTACACCAACGATGGTACAAAAAGGAATCACGTTGGAACTGATACTGGTCAGCCGCCATGTGATACAGATCCAAAGGACTCCTCCGACCACACTCGGGCGTAGGGTTAACAGGTCAGTTCTATCCTCGTAACCACAGGTCAATAACTAAATATAATCACCACATACCGTGGAATAATTTTTATAATTTTACTCCTGCTAATGAGGATTCGAACCCTGACCTCTAAGATGGTAAGCCATTGCGTTAACCACTACACCAACGATGGTACAAAAAGGAATCACGTTGGAACTGATACTGGTCAGCCGCCATGTGATACAGATCCAAAGGACTCCTCCGACCACACTCGGGCGTAGGGTTAACAGGTCAGTTCTATCCTCGTAACCACAGGTCAATAACTAAATATAATCACCACATAAAACCGTGGAATAATTTGTATAATTTTACTCCTGCTAATGAGGATTCGAACCCTGACCTCTAAGATGGTAAGCCATTGCGTTAACCACTACACCACTGATGGTACAAAAAGGAATCACGTTGGAACTGATACTGGTCAGCCGCCATGTGATACAGATCCAAAGGACTCCTCCGACCACACTCGGGCGTAGGGTTAACAGGTCAGTTCTATCCTCGTA
>SEYY01009154.1:0-20312 GCA_009176605.1 Armadillidium nasatum
CTCAGCTTATGCTACCGTAGTTTATGTGGTGTCTCGTCTGGATACCACTCCAATTTCTAATTTACTTATAGCAAAGGTAAAGGTTTCACCCATTAAGGAACTTTCCATTCCTCGATTGGAATTGATGGGAGCTCTCCTTTCTTCTCGTTTGCTAAAATTTGTAGTAAACACCTTTAACAATATTCTCGTCTTTAAAAACATTTATGCTTGGAGTGATAGTCAGGTGACTCTTCAATGGCTGCACTCTCAAAAACAACTCCCCACCTTTAATCAAAATAGAGTGGACGAGATTCGTAAAAACATTCCCTCAGCAGAATGGAAATATGTACCAGCAGAATACAATCCTGCGGATCTGGCTTCACGTGGGTCAGATTACAAATATATATTTCTCTAAACTATGGGGTTCAGGTCCCCCTTGGATTTTAGATCCTCCAAATTGGCCTGTATGGAAGGATCATCCTTCCCTTCCCACCGGAGGTGAGGAAACTTCTGTAGTAACTACCACTGTTATTGTAGACCCCCCTCAGTCCGGTATAATAAATTTACAATTGTACTCTTCTTTAAATAAAATCTTGCGTATTACCAAATTAGTAATTCGTTTTATAAATAATTTGAAAAAATTAAAACCTTTAAATAAATCTATAACTTAAACCAAAATTCTCTCACCAGTTCTCCATTGAGGAGAATCAGAATGCAGAACTGTATTGGATTCGAACCATTCAGGGAGAATTTTTTAAATCCGAATTAAATCATTTCCATAATAATTCACTTATAACACCATTATGTAAACAATTAAACTTAATTCTGGTAAATGGGATTCTTCGTTGTGACAGGCGATTAGGTAATTCTTTACTTCCCTATGACACTAAGTATCCTATTCTACTTCCTTTTAATTGTTATTTTACGAAACTACTTATTAGGGATACTCATTTATCCCATCACCATTTAGGTACTTCTGAACTTCTACTTATCATTCGTAGAAAATACTATTTTTCTCGTATGAGAACTACAATTAAGAAGGTCACACGACCTTGTGTACTTTGTAAACGTCTTCAGGCAGTACATTATCGTCCTGCTCCTTTAGCAGCATTGCCCAAGGCTAGGGTAATGGATACTAAACCATTTTCTACTATTGGTGTTGACTTAACAGGTCATTTCTTTATTAAAACTCCAAAATCATGCACTGTTAAGTGTTATATTGTTTTATTTACTTGTGCCACTACTAGGGCTGTGCATCTGGAACTTGTTCTAGATAACAGTACTGAATCCTTTCTTCTTGCACTACGTCGTTTCATAAGCAGACGTGGAGTGCCTACTCTAATTTATTCAGATAATGCAACTTACTTCCAAGCATCTTCTCAATACCTCAAACAGTTACATGTTCTACCTTCTGTTAGAGATTTTTTATCTCAACACTCCATTTATTGGAGGTTCAACCCAGCTCGTAGTAGCCATTTTGGTGGTTTTTTTGAGAGAATTATAGGAATCACTAAACTACATTTGAAACGTACTTTAAACAAAGCTCTCATATCGTATGATGAGTTTTACACTATCTTAACTGAAGTTGAGTCTGTACTCAATTGTCGACCTCTTACCTATGTAGGGGATGAACTTCAATGTGAAGACCCTCTTACTCCTTCTCATTTGCTAATGGGATATAAACTTAACTCTTTACCAGTTCCTCAAGAACTTTCAGATTCAGATACAACATATTTGGATCCTATTAAAATTAATAAACGTTACAGATATCTTCTCTCCCTACTTTCCAAATTTCATTCCTCTTGGGAGAAAGATTATCTTATTAATCTCAAACAAACTTGGAATGTCTCTGGTAGAAACAACATTTCTGTCGGAGATGTTGTTTTAATTGAGGACGACGGTCCTCGTCTAAAATGGCGTTTAGGTGTCATTAAAACCCTTTATACTTCTCCTGACGGTCATGTGAGATCGGTTTCCCTGACCACAAAAAACGGTGAAATAACTCGTGCAGTCATACATTTGTATCCTCTAGAGATTCACTCTAATATATTTGATTCTTCATCTTCGGAAGAATCTCTCGCTAATTTAACTCCTCCGAGGAGATTAGAACGTCAAGCTAGTGCCTTGGCTAAACAACGAATTAGAGCTATTGTTGACCAAGAATAATCTCTACTCGTTGTCCTCATACCTCTACATTTTACTACATTTAGACAATACATTACACATACGCAGTAATGTCTTTTACTATTGTACATTTTATACAACTCTTTAAACCTTTTCCTTTATCGTCTGTCTTTCAATGGCATGAATGATATCCTTATCCTCTCCTTTGAAATGAGTTTACTCATTTCCTCTTTTTTTTTCCCCTTGCATATTTTGTTCTTCCGAAGGTTTCTGGCTTCGGTCTTAGCATGTCGCTTCTCTCTCTTCCTAGAGGTTTGTACCCTTCTGACGTCCTCCCTGTTTGCAGTGCCTCTCTGGGGGGTCGGTTAATGTTCTTGTTGTACTCTTGGAAGGTCTCCCTGCCTTTGTAATGTGGACAAATTATTTTATTATATTTTTTATTATTTTTTGAAAGAAGGAAAAAGTTCCTTCGAGTTCAGTCATCCCTATCTTCACAAGGTTTTAACCCTAGTGTTATTTTTCATGCAACACTCTGTATGGAAATAGCACACCCGGATTTTTCTGGCATCCCGTGGTGTAAAACCCATAGTTGCGATGTCAGGGGATTCGGCAGGTAGGTTTTTTCACTATATTCTCTCACTACCGATGACTGAACAAACTATGCGAAAGGGGTTCTACCCCACTGAAAAAAAAAATGGGGCTCTGCCCCACTGTTTGGAGAAAGGGAATCTTCCCGCTTGGTTGGTAAGGGTTACCTTCCTTGAGTCGTCACATTTTTGAACATCTCTGCGACCTCCCATTGGGGTGAGTCAATTAAAGGGCAAGGAATTGTGCAGGCCTCTTCCCTCTTTTTCCTTTACGACATTTCTTGACTGGAGGTCGGGGCCTTTGGGGAGTGAAGTTGCAAGTGTATCCTTGAAATCCTTAACCTTCAAATCATTCATGATCATTGTGAGACGGGGATAACTTTAAATTTTCACATTTCTCATTTATATACTTCACAAACATCAGTTTGTACTCTTCTTTTTTCTTTTCTCCTCGCTGGAGTTAATGTTGCGAATTTTGTCAACTCACAACCAGGTTTGGTTTTAACTCATGAAAATGCAAATGAATGACAGAAGTTTTCCCCTTTTTTTTGTGATTGGGGGCTCGATCAAAATCAAAATTTATATGCATCTATGTTTAGTAGCATAGTTTTAATCATTAAAATTTATTTTAGAGCCTATTTTTTCTATCACTTATCTTACTAAAATGTTGACAATTTTTATCATAATTTTCCTTTCTTTTGGTTATAATTTTTTATAACATCATTTGGTACAATTTTTAATAACAAATTCTTTATCTACACATTATTACCTTTTGTTTTTTATATAATAACCCCTAATTCAGAAATATATGTGTGTATATATATATATATATATATATATATATATATATATATATATATATATATATATATATATATATATATATATATATATATATATATATATACCTCTGAGAGAATTCTAATTTACATACTACAAACTAAATTTAAATTTTTCGGTATTAAAAATGAGTTTTTTCGTTTTCTTTATTATGCTATCTTGTTCTTGAATACTCTGATACATATTCAGGTCCAATGACTTAGTCATTTCAATTAGTCAATTATCTTAATTATCATAATTAAAAAGGTAGGCCTTTTTTCCATATAAAAACCCTTATATTTCAAAAACTACTTCTCCTATTGAGTTGAAACTTGTAAAATTTACTTAATGTATCTACTAGGTCATGCCGAGTATTAAAACAATTTAGTAATCTTATTATTTGATTAGATATAAAATTAATTAAAATTTATATGGAAATTACATTGCAAAATGGCGCTTGATTGTCATGTGACCGCCGCCTTTCACTTTCCTTTATTTTAAGCGAATTTTTCTTAA
This sequence comes from Armadillidium nasatum, assembly GCA_009176605.1. NCBI lineage: Eukaryota > Metazoa > Arthropoda > Malacostraca > Isopoda > Armadillidiidae > Armadillidium > Armadillidium nasatum. The sequence continues at coordinate 4,026 of SEYY01009154.1, forward strand.
TTATATATAATTTATGTTTTATTTTTTTTTACATATTTCAATTTGTTTTATTTTATGAAAAATTATATAATAATTTCAAATCTCTTAAAAATCTAATTAATTTTCTCAACGGGAACATAATTGAAAACTTTCCTCTATTAAAGGAAACGTTCTAGAACGTTTGTCAACGCATTTGAATTTGCTTTTATATATATTACAAGCGGGAGCCTTTGTCACACTTTCAGTCTAGATGTCAGAGGGTGAACTATTGTTGAGTGTTGTGGTAATGTTACTTCATTTGTGCTCATTTGATAATTTACTTCATAAATTACTTCAATTAAAACATAATATAGTTAATTGTCATTGAATTTTCTATTGATAATTCCTCTCAAAATCAAATTTAATTATTGATTAATGATTTTTGATAATAGTAAAATTTTTTTTTTTTTTTTTTTTGAACGCCACCGCTCACGGGCAGAGCCCTTCAAGGAGGGGCACACACAAGAAAAATGCAAACGCACACACCTAACGCACAGCCCTCAGGTGGGCGCAGACGGAAGCCTTGAAGAGTGGAAGGTTAAATACAGAAGGAAAAATAGATGAAGGTAGAGAGTTCCACAGAATAGAGGTGGCTGGAAAGAAAGAGGTACCACAACGGGCTAGCCTGGGATTTCCTACGTCCACACAAAATTGGTGCGAAAGCAGGGCACCCCTTGTGCAACGAGGACGACGCAAAAGGTGGAGGAATGCGAGAGGCCAATTCTCTCGAGCACCTGCCATTGTAGTACCTGTAGAAAAGAGATAGCACGCCAACGTCACGTCGCAGAGACAGAGGGTCAAGAGAGTTTGAAAGTAGGGGACAGTTAATTAATCTTTTAGCTTTTGACTCAACCCTATCCAGAAGAGAGGAGGAGCCGGAGCCCCCCCAAATGTGAGAACAGTACTCCATACAAGGGCGAATAAGACCCTTATATATTTGGAGTAACTGTTCAGAAGAGAAAAATTCTCGCAATCTGAACAGAATTCCCAGCTTCTTAGAGGCCGCTTTAGCAACCATTGTGATATGTGGTTTCCAAGATAGTTTGTTGTTTATGTTTAGACCAAGAATGTTAATGTTATTTACAGGTGAGACGGGAGAGCCATCGAAGAGGATAGGAAAGTTAGGAAGGTGTTTTTGAGAGGGAGATGTGAAGAAGTTGAGTTTTTAAAGAGTTGAATTTCACAAGGTTGCTATGACCCCACCGGGAAATCCCATCCAGATCGGCAAGAATAGAATTGGAAAGTTGAAGACGAGAAGCAAAAGAGGGAGCAGATTTGAAATGAGTAGAAGAATGCAGAGTTGAATCATCAGCATAAGAGTGAACAGAGTTAGAAGTGCAGTGGAGAAGATCGTTAATGAAAAGTAAGAATAAGGTTGGAGATAAAACAGAACCCTGAGGAACACCACAGTTGACAGAAAAGGAGGAAGAGGTCGCTCCATCTACAACTGCCGAAATGGAACGATCTGAGAGAAAACTAGACAATAGTAAGCAAAAGAGAAGGAGGAAACCCAAAGGAAGGGAGCTTGGAGAGCAGTGACGCATGCCACACCCGGTCAAAAGCCTTGGATATGTCAAGCGCCACCACACAAGACTCCCCGAAGTCCCTAAGGGCAGAAGACCATAGATCAGTAAGATAGGAAAGTATGTCACCAGTTGACCTCGAGCGTCGAAAGCCATACTGGTGATCAGAAAGAAGAGAATGAGACTCCAAATGATCCAGGAAATGAGAGTTGAGAAGAGTTTCAAAAATTTTAGATAGAACACAGGTGAGAGCTATAGGTCGATAGTTAGAAGGGTCAGAGCGACTACCTTTTTTCGGGATCGGTTGAACAAACGCACGCTTCCAGCATTGAGGAAAAGTATTAGTATTAAGGCATAGAGAGTAGAGCTGAACGAGGACAGGCGCTAACTCGGAAGCACACTCCCTCAGAACACGAGGGGGGAATGCCATCCGGGCCACTGGCCTTCCTGACGTTCATAGATTTCAGGATCCCATGCACCTGATCATGAGTAATTACAGGCAGAGACATGGGACACCTGAGAGGAGAAGGAGTAGGAGGAGGGATGTCAGAATCGAGCAGGGTGGAATTAGATGAAAAAAGGAGGCCGAAGAGATTAGCCTTTTCAGAAGGAGTATTAGCAACAGAACCATCAGAGCGAATGAGAGGAGGAAAGGCAGATTTACAGAAGTTGTTAGAGATATTTTTGACAAGAGGCCAGAAATTTTTATCAGTAGGAGAGCCATGGAGGTCAGCGCACTTCCTTTTAATGAAAGTACGCTTAGCCCGTCGAAGAACATCCCTGCAACGATTCCGAGCTGAATGAAAATTAGCAAGAGTGATAGGAGAAGGAGAGTTTTTCCATTCACGATAAGCACTGTCTCTCTCGCGAAGGGCAAGAGAACAGCCGTCATCGAACCATGGATTTTGAGGAGAAAAAGATTTAGTTGAAGATGGAATGAATCTGCCCATCCCGTCAAGGATTACGGCCCCTACCTTTTCAGCAGAGACAGAAGCGTCCCCCGAGACAAAGCAAGATTCACTCCAATGATAGTTAGCAAAGAAGCGGCGCATTGCCCCCCAATTAGCCCGATTAAAGTGCCAGAAAGTACGTTTAGGGCATGGTGGAGCTATTGGAGAGAAAGCATTATAACTAAGAGCTATAAGATTATGGTCAGAGTTACCAATAGGAGGGAAAATGGTGTATTTATATCTAGAAGGAGTAGTGGTGAAGCATAAATCAAGTGTATTCAAGAATTGGTTAGGACGATCTGGAATGTGTGTGGGTTCACTAATCAATTGCTCCAGATCGTTAAGAATACTGAATGATTGGGCCTCCCTCCCACCTGTATCAGTATGAGAGGAGCCCAACCATTCAGTGTGGTGTACGTTGAAATCCCCTAAATAGAGGACTTCAGCATTTGGATGAGAAGAAGTGACAGTCTCGTGAGTAGTAGTAAGGTATTGAAAAAAAACTGGAAAATCTGTTCCATTAGGGGAGCAGTAGCAGAAACACAAGATAATTGTAGTAGTAGGAAGACAGATTTTAAGCCATAAGACGTCGAAATTAGGAGATTCTAGATTTACGAGACGTGTCACAGGAGTGTTAATGTTAATATAGGCACAGACTCCACCATTTAGTCGGAAATTGTGAAAAAAGTTGTAGTTTGAGACATTAAGATTGCTAGAGAAAGAATCCCTGTCCAGTTGGGTCTCAGACAGAAGCAAAAGGTTAGGACGAGATGAAGAGAGGTAGTGTTCAACAGACGCTAAATTAGATCGAAGGCCACGGACATTAGCAAAGGTAATAGAAAGCCCCCGCCTACGCCCAAACCCACGATCACTCAGATTAGACATTTAAAAAAAAAAAAAAAAAAAAAAAAAACGCAGACACACACAATCACGAACACACCACACGTACGCACGTACACACACACACTTACTCACGCACACACACACACGCACCCACGCAAGCACACAGTATCGTAAACTAACATTAAAAACAAAATAGTTAATATTAAAATTGATTAAAACTATTAAAAAATCAATAATTAAAAATATCAAAGCTATAATTATCAAAACAAATTGTAAAATATATTTATGCAAAGGAAATTCTGTTAAAAGACCAAAGAAAATATATAGTAAACTTAAAATGGTAAAAGTTTATCCTTAGGTTAAAACAATACTTATCTGAAAATGATGATCTTCACTGACAATAAAAATAGCCTAAAATAATAATTAATTTAAAACACTAAGAGATTAAAACACTATACACTTAAAGAAAAGTTAAAAACACAACACACATTCAAAACTATAAAAAAAAAAAAAAAAACACAAACACACACACTAGCATTGGAGCTCTAAACAGACACAATTTTCCACTAAGAGAGCTAAACTATATATAATTTAAATTTCGGATCTTCGTTGGCTTATTGTAAGATAAAAAACTTTATCTTTATATCTGGTTAGAAGAAGAACGAGACTGATACAGCGTTCCAATCTATCAAGAAACTTAAGTATTCTGTATCTTATATATATATATATATATATATATATATATATATATATATATATATATATATATATATATATATATATATATATATATATATATATATATATATATATATATATTTTTTTTTTTTTTTTGCAAATTTCTTTTATTTATTTATATATGATATTTGCATTTTTGTATTCAAAATTCATTCTAATCTCTAGAAAAATCTGCATTTTTCTGGAGTCACTCCAATTTCTAGATAGATTTTAATTTTTCTAGAATCAAAGAAAAAAATTCTTAGAATAATTTCTAAGTTCTAATTAAAATTCCTAGAATAAATTCTGGGTCCCAAATCTAAATTCTGAATAAATTTCATTTTTCTAATTATCTCAATTTTCTAGAATTTATTTCTAGAAACAAAATATATTTATTTGAGTCCTTTATATATCTAATTGTATCATCAATATTGAAATCTGATTAAAGTAACGATAATCAGTTGCATTATATTTATCAGTATCGGTGTCTACTATTAATCGGTGTCGGTTTACTATAAAACTTATAATTGTGACTGGTAAAAATTGATTTGTGTCTATATTATAATAAATTTAATTATTATAATTTCTATAAACGTGATTTGAAATTGTGTACTTGACATTGATCGCTGGTCAAAGGTGACTTCAAAACAACAAATTGTTGTTTGTCCGCAGTACCAACATAAAACTTACTCATCATTTTAGCTAAAATTACTGTACACACATTCTTCAAATCACTATAATAATTCTTCTTTAACAACTATACTAGGTTAGGCTCAAATTAATTTTTTCTAACTGTTTATTTTCATTACATTTAGAGACTAGCGTTTCTTGCTATTATTAGTCTCTCATTTCTATCCAACATCTTCTCTAATCACGGTTCAATTTTGGTTCTTCAATACAGTGAAATAGCAAGTTTCCGTGGTTAATTGTGTTAATGTTTCATTGTATTGAAGGAGGATTTGTCGTTTTCCCCCTTCTGGTAACATCATTCGCCGGGTTAGCTTTAGTTGCCAGAAGAAAAAGCGACATATATATATATATATATATATATATATATATATATATATATATATATATATATATATATATATATATCCGTTATTATATTTAAATCACCAATAAATAATATAATTTATGGCTGGAATTACATTATCTCTTCTAAAACCATTCTCTCTCTCTCTCTCTCTCTCTCTCTCTCTCTCTCTCTCTCTCTCTCTCTCTCTCTCTCTCTCTCTCTCTCTCTCTCTCTCTCTCTCCTTTCTTTCTTTTCCCATTTTCTAAGTCGGCCTGTGAGCTGTTTTTCTTTTGACACCTTTGCGCTTGATAAACTGAATGTCTTCTATAGAGTCCTGTACAAAGCTTTGATTTCTAAACTTTCTCCTTTTGATATGTGTCCTTCTCTCTGATAACTTCTCTCTAACTCTATTTCAGATTTTTGTTTCATAGCAGCTGTTATAGAAGATCACAGTTCATCCATTATATCTTTCAATTATTATGTCATAGCCTTTTCTCTGTCACTTCGTCACTTATTCCAGCTAACACTGACGATTCCATTATTCTTTTTGCTTTGAAAGGAGTCTCATTCTATTTCAAGAAGTTTCTTCTGGGAGGACGGTCTTGGAGCAACTGACACCCAATTTTTCCAGAATTTCTAAATCTAGGCGAAGAGAGCATTGGTACTTTCCATGCACCATGTATCTACTCAGCAAATCTTATATTTAAGCATATTCTTAATACTCTTAATAATCTTAATATTCCTAGTATTTCTATTTTCCGAGAACATTCTCGGAGAGATCAAATTATCTCTCTCACTACTCAAGATTCTAAGATGTAGATTTACAAAGGAATGCTTCTCAACATTACTTTTAAAGTGTGGAATCTACAGGATTACCGATATCCTCAAATTCGAATAACTTACTTTTAAGCACTTCAATTGCAGTGCATTGGAAGAAATCACGTAGAGACAGTTTGCGTAAAAGAACGCAAAGGCTACATTTCTGCTAAATTATATATATATATATATATATATAATATATATATATATATATATATATATATATATATATATATATATATATATATATATATATAAATAAAGGGTGGTTAAATTGTATGGGCCGATGTTGAATGTGAACCACACCTAAACGTCAAGTTTTTTTTACTGCATTTCATTTGACTTTTTTCAATTTCAGACTTACTCAATTTGAACCATGGAAAGATACACAATGGAGCAACGTATTAAAGTTATTCAGGCTTATTATGAAAATGGGCGTTCAAATCAAAATGCATATCGTGCACTTCGTGATTTTTTTGGTCAATTTAATCGTCCAAATGTGCGTACAATCGGAAAAATCGTGAAAAAATTTGAGCAAACCGGGTCTGTAGGAGATTTGAAAAGACCAGTGCATGCTCGTACAGCTCGTACTGCAGAAAATATTGCTGCTGTTCGCGATAGTGTGGCTGAGGAGCCATCCACTTCAACTCGTCGTCGTGCCCAACAATTGCACCTCTCACGCTCGTCGTTGATGAACATTATGCATAAAGACTTGCATTTAAACGCTTACAAGGTGCAATTGACTCAAGAACTAAAGCCTCTTGACCATACAAAACGTCGTCAATGGTCAGAATGGTGGCAAGAAATGGCAACAGTGGATGATCAATTTTCGAGGAAAATCATCTTCAGTGATGAGGCACATTTTCACCTCAGTGGATTCGTCAATAAGCAGAATTGCCGCATTTGGGCGAATGCTAATCCAAGAGTGATTGTCGAAAAACCAATGCACCCACAAAGAGTGACTGTTTGGTGTGGTTTATGGGCTGGCGGCATCATCGGGCCGTATTTTTTCCAAAATGAGGCCGGTCAGGCAGTTACTGTGAATGGTGTTCGCTATCGTGAGATGATAACGAACTTTTTATGGCACGAATTGGAAGGTATGGATGTGGACGATATGTGGTTTCAACAGGACGGTGCCACTTGCCACACAGCTAACGAAACAATGGCTATTTTGCGCGACAAATTCAATGGCCGTGTTATCTCACGTGGTGGCGATGTCAATTGGCCGCCAAGATCATGTGATTTGACACCGTTGGACTTCTTTCTTTGGGGTTATTTGAAAGAAAAGGTGTACGTCGATAAGCCAGCAACAATTCAAGAGCTAAAGGATGAGATAATTCGGCACATTAACGGCATAGAACCCCAATTATGCCTCAGCGTCATCGAAAATTTGGACCATCGGATGGAGGTGTGCCGCCGAGGTCGCGGCGGCCATTTGGCCGATATTTTGTTCCATACATAATTGAACCATACCATATTATCATAATAAAAAGAAATGACAATAAATTCCTAAGTAATTTGTGTTTTATTCAAAATCAACATCGGCCCTTAAAATTTAACCACCCTATATATATATATATAGAGAGAGAGAATCATTTTGGCAAAATTATTTTATCTTAAGAACATCACTAATGAATTTAGCTGACTCGATTAAAATTATTATTAGTCTTTATATATATATATATATATATATATATATATATATATATATATATATATATATATATATATATATATATATATATATATATATATATAATTACGTAATTGACTTGCTTGATTAAATATCGAACCTAACTAAAAATTTGCTGAAATCGGAAACGCAGAGTCCGTAGATTTTTACGAGCTTAGTTTTAAAATTGGAAGTGTAAATTGTAAATTTTCACACAAAATTTGTGTGAAAAATACATAAATGAGTTAAATCGCGACATACCATTTTTTTCACAGATAATGATAAAGAACATGAAAATATTTACGAATTTAATAAAATTGATTTATCGCGACAGGCAAAATGTCGCGGTATTTCGCTTGCTGTCGTGTCGACGCAAGTGTGTATCGCTATTCCTGTCGCGAAAACGTAAGTAAGCTACACACACACACAGAACCGTTTTCAAGGAGGGAGTTTATAAAAGAGAAAGGAAGAAGACAACCCACCCAGCCCCGAACCTAATGCACACCTCAGGTGGGCGCTGACGGAAGCCTTGAAGAGAGGAAAAATAGATGATGGTAGGGAGTTCCACAGAACATAGGTGGCTGGAAAGGAGGAGGCACCACAACAGGCAATCCTGGGGTTTCCAACTTCCACACAGAGTTTTTGCGAGATCAGGGCACCCCTTGTGCAATGAGGGTGACACAATGGTGATGGAATGTGAGAGGCCAATTCCCTCAAGCACCTGCCATTGTATTACCTGTAGAAAAGAGATAATGCACCAACGTCACATCGCAGTGATAGAGGGTCATGAGAGTTTGATAGTAGAGGACAGTTAATTAATCTTTTAGCCTTACTCTCGACCCTATCCAGAAGAGAGGAGGAACTGGAGCCCCCATCCCAAATGTGAGAACAATACTCTTTACAAGGGCGAATAAGAGCCTTATATAATTTGAGTAACTGCTTAGAAGAGAAAAATTCTCGAAACCTGAACAGTATTCCCAGCTTCTTAGAGGCCGCCTTAGCAACCATTTGTGATATGTGGTTTCCAAGACAATTTAGTTTTTATGTTAAGACCAAGAATGTTAGTTATTTACAGGTGAGTATAATTTGAACCCAGTCGTTTTATGATGTAAGTTAGCTCATTTTTTATTTGCCTGTATAGCTTCAAAAGTCCCTTCCCATTAGTTTTTAAGTCTACTAGTAGTTTGATTTTTTAAATCACTTTTTTTTAGCAACTCTCCAAATTTAAAAGAGTCAGAAATTTAAACTTCCATCATCATAGTATTGTGGAGAGTTCTGGGTTGTTGTTTTATGGGATTTGTACAATAGAAAGTCAGACGGTGACATTCTTAATGTGCTGTATAGTGTGTTGTATATTAATACTGATGAAGCAATTTCCAAGTCCTAATTCAACAGATTCTATTTTACTGGACAGTTTAATATCTGTATGAGACTACGATTGAAGTACTCACAAATATCATTACTAGTGGGTTTTAAAGACAAGGTTCTCACATGTTTTATACTAAATTCTGGCAATACTGATTAAAATTCAGATGTAATAAACTCTGTACCATTATCTGTTAATAAGCAAAAGGTAAAATTCTATATTTTGAGTACTGAAAAGATGGTATCATTTTGCTTATTTTTAATTGGAAATGCTGATATCCATTTAGAGAAATGATCTATCAAAACTATGCAGTATTTATATCCATCATAAGAAAAAGGAAATTGAAACAAAGCTATAGCTATGAGATCAAATGAATGATTAGCAACGATTTTTAAATTTGGAGTACTAGTTGAAGAGAAGGATTTTAGCCTCTGACATATAGGGCAGCACTTGCCTATGTTTGAGACCACTTTATTGATTCGTGGATGCAAGAATTGTTTATATATTAAACTCAATAATTTGTTTCAGCCATTTCAGTATAATGGATGTGTGAATTTAATATGATAACAATAAATTAAAAGAAACCTCAAAAAGTAATTGATTGTCTTTAACTTTATAGCATAGAATTTCATTATTTATGATTAAATTACTGAAATGACTCTTATTAAATACAATAATGACAATTCCAATCATTTAAAGATATATTTATTCTTAATTAAAGAAGAAATTACCTTACCATACTTAATGATCCTTTGGAATATTAATCTTATCAACATTTGTCACAAAACTGGTTGGGCCAAATTTATTTCCAAAATTGTTTCAACTCTATAGATATTTGGAGTATGCAGTTAACATTGGTGAGTGTTAAGTTACTATAGTTTGCACCATTTAAACATTTTAATGTACAAATTTCCTTGAAAAGTCACTTCTGTAAATAAGAGCCTTACTATGATTATAAATCATCGACTTTTATTTTAAATAAGTTACTAAAAGCTTCAATAACTTTGGATATTGGGGAGTTCTCTGACATTTAACACAAGAATTTTCAAAATAACACCCATCTGTCTCCGATTTTGCTTAAATTTTGTATAAGATTGTTTTTGGCACTGAAATCAATTCTGAAATTGAGGCCAATTGGACAAACAGTTCAAATTGACAATCAATTTTGTCATTTTCTAGGTAATGACCTAACCTCATCATCTTTGATCTCCCATAACTTGGGTAAGAAAAGTCATAAAATAACAAATGTATATATATTTTAAATCAGAAAAAAATAGGATTTTAAATATACAAGTTTCAACATTGTTATTCGAAAAATAAAAATTTTATAATTATTTAGTCAAAATTTAACCTCTTGGGCAGTGACTCTCTCTCTCTCTCTCTCTCTCTCTCAAAAAAAAAAAAAAAAAAAAAAAATTCATTCATGTCAAAAATGAAGGCACACTAATAAATAGAAGATATAAGAATTAACAATTAAAATATTGTGTATAGATATTTGATTTCAGGTGAATGCTTCTGAAATCAAACTTCACAAATATCCTAAAATAATTAACAATATATACCGGTATATATATATATATATATATATATATATATATATATATATATATATATATATATATATATATATATATATATATATATATATATTTTTTTTTTTTTTTATTTTTATTATTATTATTATTATTATTACTATTATTACCTTCTCGCCCCCTGACTACCCCACGCTGAGGTGGCCACACTTCGCTGATGAAGCCGCCCGCCGCAGTCGGCCTCCTCCAGAGATCATTCAAGGTAGTGATGTCCCAGGAGATTCTGGGGCGAAAATTGGTAGGACAGTGGAATAGAAAGTGTGACACGGTCTCCGGGGCCTCTCCGCATCTGGTACAAGTGGGAGATGTTGTCTGGTTTATATTGTATTTGTTTGTATTGTAGGTTTGGGTGGTGCACGCATCTCAACCTTGCTAAGGAGATTTTTGAGTTTCTTGGGAGGTTGCTGAAGTCGGGGTTTATATCGGGAGGTGGTGTGTCAAGGATGTTGTTTGGTGGTCTGTTTATCAAGTAGGAATGCGTTGTGTGAATATGTTTGGTTGTTGTGGTATTGGGAGGGGGTAGGGGGGATGTGATTTAGGATTGGTTTGTAGAAGGTAGCTGTGGATGATGGAGGTTGTTTTAGTCTGTGTTTGGTAGGTTGGAGGAGAGTTTTGTGTCATGGGTGTGTGGGTAGAAGGGTTTTTGCGTAAAATTGAGTGCCTATCATTTTGAGGTGGTTATTCAAAGGTAATATTTTGGTTTCATTATGTAAGTGTTGTTGAGGGGTTGTGGGTGTGCAACCGCTAATTTTGCGGAGGGCTCTATTTTGCGTTATTTAGAGTGTCATTAAGTTTTGTTTGGAGAGCATTGGGTGCCAGACAGGGGAGGCATAGTTGGTAGTAGGGCGTATAAATTGTTTGTAGATGGCAATTGAGGTTTGTATGTTGTTGTTTATGTCTGTGTTGGCCACTGTTTTAAGGATGTTGAGTTTTCTGTTTGCGGCTGTGGTGGTATTTTGGATGTCTTTGATGAAAGTGAGGTGGGTGTCGAAGGTTAGGCCGAGAATCTTTGGAGTTTTGTTGAGGGGTATGGGAGTGTTTGTTTAAGAGAATTTGTGGATGGGTGTTGGATAGGTGTCGGTCTGTTGTAATGAGGGTTATGGAGGATTTGTTTGGGGATGCCATCATCCTGTTTTCTGTTAGCCATGTTTGAATTTGTGTTAGGTAGTCTTGTGTGATTGTTGTTGCGGTATCGAGATTTTGGTGGGTGGTAGCAATAGTTATGTCGTCGGCGTATGAAGTAATGTGAGTGTGTGTGCTTTGGGGTTGAGGAAAGTCTGCTGTGTATAAGTTAAATAGTGTGGGGGATAGTATGGCTCCTTGGGGTACTCCGTTTCTTATGTTTATGGTCCGAGATTTTTGGCTGTTGTGTTGTATTTGGGCAGTTCTTCCTGATAGGAAGTTCGCTAACCATTTCTTGATGTTTGTTGGGATATTGGATTGAAGGAGTTTGTGGATTAGATTGTGTCTCAGGACAGTATCGAAGGCTTTGTTTATATCTATTGCTATTAATATTGTTTTGTGATGTGGTTTGTGGTTTAGTCCGTTTATTATTGGTTGGATGATGTTTGTGAGTGCTGTGGTGGTGGAGTGGTTGGGTTTAAAACCGTGTTGGAAGCTTTGTGGTGGGATGAATTGGAAGATAGAATTTAGTATTAGTTTTTCAAGTGGTTTTGAGATTGTGGATAAGAGGGAGATTGGGTGATATGAGGAGGGGTTTGATGGGTCTTTGCCAGGTTTTAGTTTAGGAATGATTAATGCTTTTTTCCATTGGGGATAGATATAGTTGAGTTGGATGGATTTGTTGAAGATGGTGGTTAGGTATGTGGTTGTGTGGTTGGATAAGTGTTTTAGATGTATGTTTGAAATGTTGTCTGGTCCTGTTGCTGTAGAGTTTTTGATGGTTTTAATGGTGTTTTGTGTGTTTGTGGGTGTGATGAGGATTAAGTTGTTTTGGTTGTCGTGTAGTTTTTTCAGTTTTTTATTATTTTCCTGTTATATATATATATATATATATATATATATATATATATATATATATATATATATATAATATATATATATATATATATATATATATATATATATATATTGTAAAGAATATCGCTCAACTTTGAATATCCAAACAGAAGAAAAATAAATTACAATATAGTTAAATTAAATTAAAGACGAAAATTTAATACTTTTCACCCACCGTTGGTTATATCCACTGATGAGGGTAGCTTCTGATTGATGATTCGATCAATTCGTCCGGTTCGCCTTTGAGTGATGGACGATGTCGGGACTCGAACTGCTGTTGAGTAATGTTGCTATCTTCGTTCGCGAAAAGATGACTTCCAGTGTTCCGCGAGTGCTATTTGGATTACTTAAAGAGCAAATGCAACGAGCACACAACAAGAACTTTTTCAGTAGTTCAAGGTTAAAGAAAACACTGAGAATTGATAAAGGTGTTTTATTTATAACCAGTATTAGATGATGATGATGACGAAAATAAACTCTTGACAACAAGGTAAGAACTTAGAAAAAGGTTTAGGAAAGAGCTGAACAGATTAGAGCTCTGGTTCAGAACTGACAAGAATGTTATTGACGAGTTAATTGTCAATAATGTCAATTTTTATGATGGAGGAACTTTGCGGAACATAAGTATGTAAGTACTTGAGAATCTTTAAGAAGTTGATTGTGGTTGAAGTAGTTCCGGCCTCGGAACTGTAATAAATTAATAAGTTACATAGATGTAAATATTTTCGTGTAGGAAAAAAATAATCTGATAAAACTTACGCGAAACAAGTAGTTGATGTTGTTTCACTTTTCTTAAGAGTTTCAGAATTGTAAATAGTTAGATCTTATTGATGTGTTGACAATACTTTTTGTTTTTATATATAAGCTTATTTAAATATAATGTTGATACTTTGTATAAAAATTCTCAGTATAAACAAAGTTAACCTAGAAGAGATAAGATATAAGAAGGATTAAAAGCAGAAACCATAAATAATAATACTCATCTTTTGATAATAGGCCAATCATTCTTGAGCTTTCCTTATTTCTTCCTTAGTGTACGGATTTTCCAATATTGATAACGAATATGAAGATCTTCATCGAGAATTTTCCATGACATCGACCTGTTAAAAATATTAGCATTAGAAATATGCTCACACCCCCTTACCAAAGTTGGTCTCGGTGATGGAGACTGACCAACTTTCCTTAAAGACAAGGAAGGCAAGTAGGAGTGTTCTAGATAGTTGATGTCATGGAGGTAACCAGATCTATTATAAATATTTTTAGAATGATGAAAGTCCTGTAATTAACCAGATAACATCTCACCTCTCTAACCGACAAAAGAAGGAAAGAAACTAATCTTGATGATCCATAGCGGTCACCTGATCGAAAACACGATTAATTTCTTTGAGAGCAACCTCTTTGGAGATGCCCCTTTCTTTTGCGGACTTCCAAAGTTGTGACATATGAACAGTAGTAAGGGTGGTATATTCAAGCGATCTATCCGACGTTGAAGTGGGGTTTTTATTAACCTTCGCCTTTTTCGAATTTCCCTTACCACTCTGCATCCTGTTTCTTTTATCAAACCTCCGCAATAATCTAACCTTGGATTTTGAGGTAGATGCAGTTGATTTTGGTGGAAGAGTTTGGGTTGGGAGACTCTTCTTTGTTTTGGAAGTTGAACAATCCGTAGACGAACCCCTCTTTTTACTGTTTTTCCCTCCGTCACGTGGCTGTGGTGACTCGGAGGCAGTTGCAGGTTGTTCGCCCAAGTCCATGGAATTTACGAAAGTCCTGGAATAATAGGTTTTCGATTTACCTTTGGTTCGCTTAGGTAGAGTAGGTGGTATCGCCGCTGGTTGACTGAGACGATATTCTAGTCGCCCTTGAATACCCGAAGGTCCGGGGACTGACTCTACTTCCTCAACAATCACTGAGGTCGTGGTAGTGGTTGTTGGGATGGGTGTTGTAGCTGGTCTGGGTTCTTGAGCTCTCCGTTGAAAGTTGGTTAAACTCAAGAAAGCGAACATTTCCTCAAAGGTTGTTTCCGTGTAATGCAGACCATCATAACACAGATCTACGGCATCCAATCGGTCCGATCCTCCCATACCAGAATTTATGATGAGGGTTACTTTGACCTTTGCTGTTGTAATAGCGGTCAAAAACAGCCCTCATCGAAAAAGGTCCGCTTCTTAAACCAAGGTTGTTCAGAACCTTGTAATGCCAACGTTTGCCCGAACACCTCACGAGCCTTAATGTTAAGATAGGCTCTTTGCAACTGAGGATGTTGTTCGAGTGAGGGTATGAGATCACTCCTACCTTTACTTTGTAAAAAGGTTTCATTGAAGGTTGCTATGTCCTTCATTATAGGAATGATCAGATATACCCTAACGGCATTGTTATACCGTGTGGCAATTCTGGTTATGGCGTCCATCTGAACAGGAACAAAGGACAAATTACACGTCGGATTCCATGCAATGACCTGGATTGTTTTATCATTATCAGTTAGAGGCTTTTTCTTCCAAATGGAGCATGTCAAACCGAAAATATAAATTTGATCCATGGGTCCATTTGTTTTCAGAAAACGAGTGAGGATTTGCCCTAACATCAGTAAGTCGGCGCCGGGATGGCAAGATACGAACAAGTTAATATCATATACCCGTTGCAACCGCTCTTTTAATTTTTCCAGCACTCCTGCTGCAGAGTTTCCTATTACCAATATCCTCTCAGTCGTTCTTCCCATGCTGAAAAGATAATAATATATATGTAGTATTTATAAAAATATTTTTATACAATAATTTATACATATTTACAATTTTATTTATTGAAATTAAAGAATATATAAATTCATGAATCAATTTTAAATTTTATATTAAAGCTTTTAATTGAATATTAAAATATTGGAATTTTATATTATTTTACTACTATTTTCAATATTACTAAACATAATATATAGTTTAGAATAGTGTAGTAAAGAAGTGAATATAATAAAATGCTTGTCAGTGCTTGTCAGTGTGGAAATGTATGTTATAATGTATTTAACATGTTGTTATTTAGGATTTTATATGTTGTTGATTGTGTGTTATGAATTATATTTCACTTTTGATATTTTATTTTTATAAATCAATCACACTTATTCACAACACTGAACTATAATATTCGCACTATTTTATCACTTTAATACACTCCGCGGCGCACATCGTTCACTAGAACTTAACTTTTGTGACGTCGGCGATATTCCAATGGGTGTTCCATGACGTAATCATGTGTGGGGCGTCTCCATGGGATCGCAGTCGTCGTGGAGAAGGCTCTTGTTTTTCCTGAATCCATCCCTAAGCAGGTGATGTTCATCTGAGGTTCTTCCTCCATTGGCGATGCTTCTATATGTCCTTGTAGTTCCATATAGTTTTCCTCAATATAGAACCCCTTCGGATCAAATCCTTCAAAAGAATCGGCCGTTTTATCATTGATTCATCGCTGAAATTCAGTTGATAACTATCAGATAATTATAACTATAATTATCAACTATCAGTTGATAATTATAGTGGAAAGAGCCTTAGGCACAAATCCTTCAAATGAATCCTGATCTACCGAATAATCTAATGGGCAAAATCCTTCAAATGATTCATTTATTGTTGAGTTGAACAGATCTCTTCTTCCTCTTCTTCCGGAGGTATGGTTAGATCTGTTTGTGTAAATCTTGTAGTATTTTTGTCAGTTATGTTAGATATATCGGCTGACTCGTTCAATTCGGAGTTAATCCGAGAATCTGTATTT
>SEYY01009157.1:0-10000 GCA_009176605.1 Armadillidium nasatum
ATTGCAACCTAAAATACATAGGTGAAACTACAGACTTTAAGAGAAGACAATATCAACATAAACACGATTTAAATATAGACAATCAAAACTCCGCTCTCACTCAACATAGACAAAATAAAAACCACTTCATAAACCTTAACAATAGTGGAATCATCAAAAACATAAATAATTATAATAAAAGAAGAATTGCTGAATCCTTCTGCATAAATAATATCCCAAACTATAATCAAAACACCGGAGACTACAAAATAGATCAATTACAAAACTCCATGATACTCCAGTCACCCTACTACAAAAACTTAATCAACAACCAACCATAGTATTGGACGACATGAGAAACATTCTACAGAGCAGCCACATCATTTCAACCTGAAAGAGGCTTCTAACAGGAAGCGAAAGCTTGTTGAAGATATATTGTTGTTCCGTTGGTATGTAGTAACAAAGTGTAATTTTAGTGATGTGCATTGGTTAATCTTAGGGTTTATTAACAAATAATACATAAAAAGAGAGTGTTCATAACTCTAATACTGAAAATAATATATATATATATATATATATATATATATATATATATATATATATATATATATATATATATATATATATATATATATATATATATATATATATATATATATAGAACATAATTTAATTTCGTAATTTGATATTCTGTAATCTATATTTTATTAGTTTTTTTCTTTTGCATTCTTTTTTAATTAATCCATATATTTTTTTTGAGTACCCCCAATCGATGGCAGGCGTACCACCAGGGGTACGCGTACCCCAGGTTGGGAACCGCTGGTGTAGAGTATATATATATATTATATATATATATATATATATATATATATATATATATATATAATATATATATATATATATATATATATATATATATATATATATATATATACTGCAAAAACAAACCTTTCTAATTCCTTTCTAAAGAAAGGAAAGAGAAAGGCTTAATCCAATTTTTCATATTTCTCTATTACTTAGAGCCGAATTATAAAGGCTATTCAGAATTTGGAAGACACTAGAGCGGAAATTAAAGAGAAATTAGAGCGGTGTTTATGGTTTTCGTACATTGCCTTTCTTAATGCCGATATATCAAAATATTTTCTCAACATTACATGTCGCTCATATGCCTTTCAAAATTCTTATTGAACGGCAAAGATTCGATTTTAAAATCTCTTGTCATTGAACACACACACACAAAGAAAAAACACACACATACATACACACCCGCATGCACATAAACAAAGCACACATTTATATATATATATATATATATATATATATATATATATATATATATATATATATATATATATATATATATATATATATATATATATATATATATATATATATATATATATATATATATATTAGGGTGGTCCTTAATTTATAACAAATTTTTAATTTTACATTTTATAATATCTCACCCCATATTTCTTTTCCTTTTGGGTTAGTAAGTATACAGTCAAATTTTTGTAGCATTTAATAAACTCTAACACGTACCCCAAGGGATATATATATATATATATATATATATATATATATATATATATATATATATATATATATATATATATATATATATATATATATATATATATATATATATATATTATAGACATAATATACAACATAAAATAATATAATAATATTTAATATAATTAATGTAACATGATTAATAAAACTCTGTAGATTAATATTATCATTTAATTACCGTTTAATATTCCTTAGATAATGTATACTTTGAGCAGGAAGGAAACTGTGCTCGATAGTCCTTTACAACTTTCAGTAGGTATTGTTTTTGCTCCTCATTTTGAGTTAAAAGATTGTTGTATTCCTCCATTAGCTTAACACCTCTTTCTGCAGTATCATTAATAACACTAATGGCTGGGATTATTGTTGAGCCTTGTTGGTAATCTGGACGAGACTTCCAGGTGGCAGGGTCATGAGCAATAAATTGTGATGAAATGTTACATCGTTCAAAAAATTTTGATGTGCGTTTTGATACAAAGTGATAGAGTTCTTTATGGATGAAACTTTGCATGTCCTCTAAATGTACATTTAGGCGTTTCAATTCACATGTGTTTGCTTCTTTACCTAGAAAGGCTTTGGACATCTTTACCTTCTGATTGATAGCACAATGAATCATCAAAAAAAAGCGAAGGCCACTGTTTCTTCTGTAAGGTACCATAAATGACGAGAAAAAGTTTTGATTGTAACTTGAGAAATCCTTTCATTTACTTCACTGTAGTAATAAAGGTCTTTCAGAAACCTCAAGTCTTGTGATGGTGCTAAGGAAGCTAAAGGAGCATTGTACCAAGGTTTTATATATATTTTTACAATAAATATACACATATCTCTTACCCCTTTGAATTCTTGGGGAGTCAATGTAAATACGTTTCGGAAGAGAAATATTTTTAAGCAGTATATAGCTTTTGCCATCCATCCACTTTAAGACCAATTCATATATGTGATGCCTGCAGGGAAGATATAGGAGATCTTTGTTAAGTTTCTGCTCTAACAGTACACATGCACCGTTTATTCTTCCAGTATTTGACGCTGTGGTGTCACAACATAAGGCTTCAATTTTATTTTGAAATTGATGTTCAGTTAGCATTTCGTAAACACCGGCTGCAATATCGGCTCCACTTCCAGAAGCCAATTTAGGAACTCCTAGAAGATATTCCTTTCCATTTCCAGATATAATTACAGGAAGTCTATCAACCTTCTCTTTTTCGGATATTTCCGGAAGGAGTTTTCCATCCCAGTCGACAGATTAAACGAAAAAATCTGACGGCCATTTTTCTCTTCAGTTTAAACGTGTCGACAATTTGGCCGTATGTAAAAAAGAAAAAAAACTTGTTCCGTCCATTTGACCAATATCGTTTATTTAGTTTTCATCGACATATAGGCTTATTATTATTATTATTATTATTATTATTATTATTATTATTATTATTATTATTACTTTTATTATTATTATTACTATTATTTTTATTGTTATTATTATTATTATTATTATTATTATTATTAAATTAGTAAGTGCATGGCACACTAATATTTGTCTACGGGAGGTTCAAACACACGTACCCCTCGACCAGTGAGTGGTGGTGATGATGAGTGAAAGACCTTCAATACTTTAGCAAAGCTAACGTTTTTATGTGAAACTACTCCGTACTTTCGGAAATAGCAAATATAGTATAAAATATATAGTCGGTGGTGTGGGATGGTGAGCTCCCGTAGAAATAGGCTCCCTGACTAAGCATCTGCTTTAGTAACTCATTGATTTATCTCTCAATCAATCTATTTATATATTAATTTTGATACTTTCTTCGCCATTTTCTATATTGTTTAAATGATCTATATTAAGGTTAACTCACAGGTATATATATATATATATATATATATATATATATATATATATATATATATATATATATATATATATATATATATATATATATATATATATATATATATATATATATAACTCTTCTAATATTTCTAAATGTTATTGCTTTTCAATAACTAATTTACTTTCAATATTGGTTTTTAAATAAAACAATATCGTCTTCAACACTTTATAAAATAAGTAAAAATCGAGAAGAGTTTATAATCTAAAATTTAAACGAATATAACATATAAAATTTATTTTTCATTGAAAAGGAAAGATCAGTTGTTAAGTTTTCATATTCCTTTTTATGAAATAAAATTCAAAATCATCGGAATTGATTCCTGTGCAATTTTACATTAATAGTACTCTATTCTTATATCAGCTTTTGTCTCTTTTGGGGCTTTTTTAAGTTTTCAGAGTTTAGCATTTAATCATATATATATATATATATATATATATATATATATATATATATATATATATATATATATATATATATATATATATATATATATATATATATATATATATATATATATATATATATATATATATATATATATATATATATATATATATATATATATATATATATATATATATATATATATATATATATATATATATATATATATATATATATATATATATATATATATATATATATATATATATATATATATATATATATATATATATATATAGATTCGACTATCGTCGGGAGTGGACTTGCTCAAGAACAGATGAGGAAAAGAGAAGTGTGAAGCATCAGAAGGAAGTTTGGAGAAGAAAAGAAAAAAAAAGGCTTATATGATAGTACTGAACAGAAGTTCATAAAGTAATAGCAGAGATTTATTGTAAAATAAGAATTTTTTGAATATTTTTGATATTTTTAAAAATTACATTAAATGAAACTTAGTAAAAAAAAAAATTACTTTTCAAAATTTATAGAGAAGCAAATCTTTCAGGATAATGTACTTTAAGCTTCAAACGAAAAATCCAACTTTAATATTAAAAATTTAAAATAAAAGAACATGAGTTTGAATATCAACGACAGGAACGGATGATGTGAGGAGGACCAAACGTAAAGGAGAAAGGAATTGCCACCCGGCCCTGTGATTACTCTTCTAACGGCTTGTGAAAACTCCAGAATCAGCATTCGAAACCATAACTTCGAGAGGTATAATCTTCTGAAGAACTCTAGGAGAGAGTGTTTAGAGATTAGACGGAAAACGATGCTAGTCGAACTGAAAGGATGCAAACCCTACCTGAGAGTTTATAAAACTCAAGGACTAGCATTGAATCCATTGAGATGAAAAACAGGTCCTGAAAAACAGGATCTTTTAGTGAGCTCTGGGAGAGGGACTTTTAAGAACAGATGGAGAAAGGGCTGGTTCCACTGACAAGGTGAAAATCCATCCCGAATATATATATATATATATATATATATATATATATATATATATATATATATATATATATATATATATATATATATATATATATATATATATATATATATATATGGAAACATCTCTATTTTCTAATCTTATATCTCTGATAGCCAGTATGACTTTTTGAAAGAAATGCACTACTTGTGATCTTCTTTCTCTTCTTTCTGACTCTTGGTCCTCCCCTCTTTGGCATTTCGGTGAATCTTTTGCTTTCGTGCTGGACATATCGAAAGCTTTCGATAGAGTCTGGCACAAAGCTTTGATTTCTAAACTACCCTCATTCGGAATCTATCCTTCTCTCTGTGGCCTTCACTCTGATTTTCTTTCTGGTGTTCTATAGCTACTGTTGTAGACGGTCACAGTTCAGCCTTTAAATATATTAAAAATGATGTTCCTCAGGGTTCTGTCCCATCCCCAACACTTTTTCTGCTTTTCATTAATGAAGTTCTCTCTGTTACTTCATCTCCTATCCACTCCTATGCCGATGACTCCACCCATCATTATTCTTTTCAATTTGAAAGGAGCCCATCTCAACATCAGTTAATAGATGCAGGAAGGTAGCATTGGAGCAACTAACCTCTGATATTTCACGTATTTCAAATTGGGGCAGAGAAAACATGGTTGTTTTCAATGCCACCAAAACTCAATTCCTCCATCTCTCTACTCGGTACAGTCTTCTATTTAACTATGATATCTTCTTCGAAAACACACAACTTTTTTAGAAAGATCACATCACTTTCTTTCTAAACAAGATTCTAAGAATTTATCTGTTCTGAGGCGACCTCAGAATTTCTTCACACCACCCCAATTACTTGCTCTTTAAGGGAAGAGTCCGATTTCAAAAAAAGTTTTTTTTAGCTTTTGACCGATTACCCTAAAATTTCCAGTGCATATGCATTTTTTCCACTGAAAAGTCTATTTCTGACGTTTTTCTGCGTCTATAACGGTTTTGGAGCCAAACTTCAAAAAAAAGTGAATAGTGGAACCAAATCACTGGTGGGAATGGATCTCCACTGACCTGGTTCCTTTTTATGAATGCGATGAAGGGGAGAAGCCCAGAAGGGGATTTAGAGGGACGAATGATACCGGCTTTTAAAAGAGTGAAGAATACGTTTTTAGTAACAGCGAGCTTGTCCTCTGCGAGGCGCCTCACTCTGGCAAAAACAGGGGTGGCATCCACCGGTTTCCAACCTATGAGACAACCGAGAGAAAGAGACGGAATTACAAAGAGGATTAAGAGGCGATTTCATGTTAAGGAACTCACGTAACAGTTGGTCTACCACAGAAGAAGAAATAGAGGTATGAAAAACAATTGGAGAGGGAACTTCACACGAAGCAAAATTTAAACGAAGGTCAGTATTAGGATCTAAAGATGGTGAAATTCTCACAATCAATAAGAAGACCATAGTGATGGAAAAAGTCCATGCTTAACAAAGGTTTAATAACATTTACGACCACGAAGGTCCATTTAGACAAATTGAAAGTAGTGGTAAACTCGCCGTAACAAGAAATAGAAGTCACTAGCTGCAGGTGCACGAACAGCAGTTGGAGTCAAAGAGTATCCACGGGCTAAGGTTGGAGGGATGGTGCTAAGTGACACACCAGTGTCACAGAAGAAAATCTATAATAGCGCCGAAATATTTTTAACCGAAATGTAAAAACATGTATTAAGGACGACGTTTTCACTATGACCGAAATCCTGCTTGCCGGTGGTGGAGTCGGAGGGTAGTGGTGGTGGTGGTTTGTCTGGATTACGCGCCGGAGTGCATGATTTTGGAGATTGAGTCTGAAAGGGGCGAGTTGGAGGCCTGTTCAGAGTACGCACTGCAATACGTGAGCGAAATACTGTAGGCGGAAAAGTTGAATGACCAGATGATTTGATGAAAAAGTTCTTTTTATCAGGCCAAGAACACCAGTATATACAGCTACGCACCAATGCTCCGTAATATAAATGGTAACGGCAGACCTGCTGCCATTGTGAATCAGAGTGAGGTCGAATCTCTGTAGGAACGTCAGTGGCATCGTTATGAGCAAAAGTGGAGGCTATGGCAATTTGACTCACGTTAACAGGTGCCGCAGGACGAGAAGTATTTGACTCAACTACCTGACCAAAAGTCGGCAACGAAGCTGCCTGTTAGGCGTCGTTAACGTAAGAAATCGAATCTTTTGAAAATAAAGAAATTGAAGAAGTTCGCAGACGCGCAAAATTAACTGTCTTCATCAGAGAGGTGCTCGAAAACATCAAGTGTGAGTTGAGTTTTAACAATGACACATTTTTCACTATCGGAAAAGACTCTGTATAATATAAATTTGGCATTTAGAACGTTAAATGACGCTTTAAAATAATCACTGCCAAAAGGAGGTATTTCTAAATGATGTGGATTAAAATTGCTCTTTTCAATATCAGAAGGCATATTACAGTAATAATTAATGTGTAAATGTCAAAAAGAAACGCAAGTATATATAGAGAGAAAGCCTAATTATCTATATTTATGCAAAATATGTTAATATATATTTTTAATTAGGAAATTAATAAAATTATCAAAGTTTAATTCCTTAATTTGGAGAACTTCAATTTATCCTTAGTGAAGGTTAATAAGGAATTGAAATATTTAGTTAAATAAATGATTAGAATTTAATATTCATTACCATTGAGAAAAGTTATACTCACAACACTGGTCGATAACTTCCAAAAAGTCAGATTAAGTAAGGATAGCCAAATAACACTTATAAAAACAGTCCATAAATTATTGTGATGGACTGTGAAATATTTACCATCATTATTGAGTTATATTAATTTCACCACCATCTTATAATGGCTTTTATCAGTGAACCATTAACTATTTATCATCATTATTGAGATTATATTAATTTGATAAAGTCACAAACTAAATTATAAATATATATTCACTTAAAAAAAATATATCATCTGTGCAGATTACATTATTTAAAAGGCCATGAGTTCCCAAAATTTAAAAGGCTTAAATCCCAGCTATTAAAAAATACAGCTGATTTAACTTGGTCACTAGTGCATTAACTCACCTTGTATATAAAGTCACATTGAGAGAAAGAGGGGGGCACGCCTTCCTTTTTAGTTTAAATACTGGACAAGACCACAGTAAAAGTAATTGCATTACATTTTGCTAGAACGAGAAGTCATTTGTGTCTGTTTTGCAAATGGAAACTCTTTTAAATGATTAAGTACATCTTCCACTATCGATATTTTTATTTATATTAGTAGAATGTGTAGTACTATATTTAAATTGAGAACGATTTTGAAACATCTCCTTTCCTTTACGAAAATATTAAAATTTCAAGTATTATACCAAACTCATTTTGCTTTTTCTTGTTGCAAAAAACCTTTATTAATAATTTTCGAATAAACCTCAAACTTTACCCCTTCACTGGAAGAAATTTTACGTATTTTTGTCTCTACTTCACCAATCATGAAGTAGTAAAACTACCCATAAAATATGTGTAAGGACTGAATAAAGAGGACTGAATTTTAAAAAGAATGACAAATTACTAAAAGTGGCTCGACGCCACTGAAAAGAAAAATTGAAGGAGGAGAAGTCAAAATCTAAATATACTTTAATATCAAATTATGAAGGATTTTACTTTATTAAATGAATATACTTTAAAAAAAAAAATAAAATTATAAATAAATAAATAAATGATTTTACTTCATCAATAAAACTAAAAATTGCTGCAAAAAAAAAAAAAAACATTTATTTCTTTCTTAAAAGGAAATTTAGTTATGAGCGTACGATTTACTCATAAATCCTTATTATTTATTTGACTGCATTATTTAAATGAAAATGAGAGAAATCATAAATGAAATATAAATAACCATATTAAAAAACGTAAATAAATAAATCATATATTAGTAAGGAAAAGAAATAAAACGTCTCAATATTTGAAAGTACGATACTTGTATTCCAAATTATGCGAAAAAAGGTTGAAATCACGTGAGTGAATAACTGCCAAACGCAAGATTCTTATATTTCAAAAAAAAAATTATTATTCCTTTCATTTAACCATTTATGGTCGTAAATATTTATGACACGCAGTACTCCCTTTCTTCTAATCAAGCCAAAAATAATTTCCAAGCCATCTTGACAAAGTCTACAAGTCAAAATGTATTTCCAATTATATTCTTCTTGAAAATAAAAAAGTTGCATTACTGAATTGTCCTCTTCAATTCATTAATATAATACACTTGTGATGTCATATCTCTTCCATTCTTGTTACAAACTTTCCAGTGGTAGATCCCATCGCGCCTGTGTTTCAAAAATTCCCATTCTGTAAAACTGTACTTTAAACATTTCTTATAAGGTGTTTGTGACTATTTGAGAAGAATTAGGGACGTCAAATTGTTGACTTTTTCGCAAAATTGTGCTGTCGCAAATGCGTTTTCATCGAAGCCATTCACTCTCCTTAACATCATAAATGAGATTGCTGTGGACATTGAATGACTTAGAACTTGCGCAGCTAACTTTAATTTCATTTTTCTACGAAATTCTGGGACATCAAAATGGTTTATGGTTACTTTTGTAATTAAGGGATAGTTTTGTGAAGACTTGACCTTTTAACACTAATGAATATATTGCCATTCCGCAACACCATCATTGGTAGAAATAGTGTTCTTCATTAAAGTATTTTTTGCAGACTTTAATAAATGAGGAACATCAACAAAAGCACAGATTTCCAATTTTCGTAAAAAAAAGGCCTTCAAATGTAACTCCCATGTATTTAAAAAAATTTCAGAAGTTGGAACCATGATCGGTAACTATGTCGACGACAATCAAACCACATTTCCTAATTTCACATAAACACTGGAAATAAATGGTTTAGCCGATCATCACTAATTGCATTCTCGGAAAATACATAGCTTATGCGTTGCTTCCAATTGGATTTTAAACCTCTTTGCATTAGAACAAGAGAACTGTTGGCTTTCCCCAGGCACTCTTTCATTTTTTTCGTAACCTTCAACTTTATCTTACCCATCCCTATATTAGAAGCCTCTCTTTAAGGAAATTTCATCCATGTAAATAACAGAATTTCTATCTTCTGCTATTATCGGAGCATATACCAGTATTAACCTTAATGGATCTCATCCACCTTCTAAGTG
>SEYY01009157.1:15000-17500 GCA_009176605.1 Armadillidium nasatum
GGAATTTATTAAATAGGAAAGACACCCAATAACATCAACCTAAATTTTATCCTTAAGTTTAAACACTAAACTACGTCGAATGTTGTACATATTTTAAAAATTTTTCTAATTATAGAGATTACCAGTAGAGTTTTTAAAATGAGCATTTCAGTGAAGTCGGTAGTTAAAGAAAAGGACAGGGAAAGGAAATTTTGTAGAAGGTATGCGTTTCGAAAGTTTGAAGAACGGTGCCTGTTGCAATAGCGATAGTATAAGGATTGGGAATCAAAAGTTCGACGGTAGGAAATATTAGAGCAATTCAAGAAGAGTTAATAAGCGTAAAGCCTTGGTTTACACATTTTATATAAAGACTCTGTGAGTGGAATTGTCCCATATATGAGATTCACACCTCATACAAACAAACACACCCTTAAACAGAATCAGCTTTGGAGTGATGTAAAAAACTTTCAACGACGCCACATACAAAATGCCTAATCTTTTTGAAACTTGTTTAGTGGGAAAATAAAATGACCTTCCCGAGAAAGGAAAATGCCAAGAATATTAAGAAAAGGAGAAGGTTTAATTGTGTGTTTTCAAAGGTGATGTAATTGTGTGAAAGAATTGTTGAGTAGTTACACGAAGAAAATGAGTTTCAGAGGCCTTGAATGCAAATATATATATATATATATATATATATATATATATATATATATATATATATATATATATATATATATATATATATATATATATATATATATATATATATAATAGCTAGCTATATTAGAATAGAATTTAATGTGATGATATTGAATAACTAGGAAAGTGAAAAGCTACAACTGAAAAAAATTTTTAAAATGCTAAATAAAATGTATAAAACTCAATTTTCTCCTAATTAAAAAAAATATTTTGACATATATATATATATATATATATATATATATATATATATATATATATATATATATATATATATATATATATATATATATATATATATATATATATATATATATATATATATATATATATATATATATATATATATATATATTATATTATATTTATTTATTATATTTATTTATTTATTTATTTATTTATTTATTTATTTATTATTTATTTATTTATTTATTTATTTATTTATTTATTTATTTATTATTTATATATATATATATATATATATATATATATATATATATATATATATATATATATATATATATATATATATACGGGGAGAGAAGTAGCGCTCCCGAGGCGTTGAGATTACCCCTCATTGAGTATACGGGATGTTAAGGGTACTTCCCATCTCATCCTGGTTCCCAATGGTACGCTAATGTTTTTGCTCACGTACACTTTTTTCTACACGGAGTAGGCTCCCCTTCTACACACAATTAACACAATTTCATTCACACATCCCTTCAAAAAAAATAAAAAATCTTATTAATTATGGCGTCAAATATATTAGCCTCGGAGAATCCAGGAGGGGCGGATTCCAAAGATAGCCCTCATCCACCCCTTCCCACATCACCACTTGGGAGTTGGTGGCCTCCGGTGATGGGGTTGGAGCCACCAGGAATTTGCAGCCGGCTGTTCCGGATGCACGGTCTATTTTTTTCATTAATTTCTGCAACATTCGTGGTCTTCATTCCAATTTCCACTTTGTTGAACATCACCTCTCTTCTTCTAGACCTCACTTCTTATTCTTGACCGAAACTCAGATGTTTGAGCGTTCCGACAGCAAACCCTATTCTGTTTCCTACTACTGTCTCTATCCTCAATTTTCAGCCAAAGGCGGTTGTTGTGCATACGTGCGCAACGATGTTGTTTGTTCTCGTGTCTCTAATTTGGAGTCTTCTGAATTTTCCACCTTATGGCTTCGGCTCTTTTGCCATTCTACTACTAAATTCATTTGTTCTGTTTATTTATCTCCTAATTCTACCGACTATCCTAAATTCTTCGACTATTTAAACTTCAAAATAGAGCACATTCTTTCTTCTTCTCCTTTCTCTGAAATCATCATATTAGGTGATTTCAATGTTCACCACCGCCAATGGCTTTCCTTCTAGCTCTCATGATACAGCTGGTGAACGAGCCTTCCAATTCGCTATCCAAAACGACCTTGAGCAATTGGTGCAGCTCCCTACTCGTATCTCTGATCGTCTTGGAAATGAACCTAACATTCTAGACCTTTTTCTAACTTCTAATCCTTCTCCTTATACTGTTAAACTCTTTCCACCTTTGGGTTCCTCCGATCACCTTATCTCCGTATCCTCTTCTATCTCTTCAAATCTTCCGCAGGAAAGACCCCCTTCTACTGAAAGGAAACATTTGTGGCATTTCGGTGCCGCAAGCTGGTCTAACTTGCGGTCTTACTTCTTTGATTTCCCATGGAATGATTATCGCTTCCGTGGGAGGGGTCCATCGGAGTGTGCAGAACGCATTACTAAGGTGATCCTCTCTGGCATGGAGGCGTACATTCCATTTTCTTTCCCTTCTACTAAACCCAACAAACCTTGGT
>SEYY01009157.1:22500-32500 GCA_009176605.1 Armadillidium nasatum
GAGAAATACGTAGATAAAAGACAGATTAAATGTAAACAATAAGTTTTATATCTTTACCAACTGACTCTCTTTTCTTTCCCAAATATCACCTAATCACTGACACTATATAAAAAAGCTTTGAATGTACATCTCTTCGATTTATTGCTTTTCATATTTTGTTTGAAGCGTCAATCGAGGTATTTGCATTAATCCTGGGACAAGTTAGGAATAGAAACTGTTCTCAGTTGCTTAAAAAAATCTCATCGTACAGTCTTTTAATCACTCTTCATTTGGAATGTAGTAAAGAACAAATATAATTATAATAATATAAATAATAATAATAATACTAACAATAATAATAATGTCTGAAATACATCACAAGTATGCTTCTACTTCTGCTACAGAATATTTTCAAAGATTTAATTTTAGTGAAATGTCCAAATAACAAATGTCCAAAAATAACTTTTCTGAACTTTGGAAATTAAATGTAAGGCTTTTAGTAATAATAATAATAATAATAATAATAATAATAATAATAATAATAATAATAATAATAATAATAATAATAATAATAATAATAATAAACATTTACAATTAACTGCCTCATCTTTTGCAAATCATTAATTTTTTGAG
Source organism: Armadillidium nasatum (assembly GCA_009176605.1). Lineage (NCBI taxonomy): Eukaryota > Metazoa > Arthropoda > Malacostraca > Isopoda > Armadillidiidae > Armadillidium > Armadillidium nasatum. The sequence goes on from SEYY01009157.1 coordinate 23,113, forward strand.
TTTAAAAATTTTGCTCTTGCTGGAAGTCTTAAAATTGACCCTATTTCTGTGCTTTGTAATCGTGGACGTCAAGTTTGAGGAAGGATTTCTAATACTCCTTACGACTTTTTCATTTAACTAAAAAATTCGCAAGAGTTATTTAAACCAAGGTTGGAAAAGTATCCCCAATTTCTCAGTCCTCAGTTAAATTTTTTTTGAATATCTGCATGAGATTTAATTTCACTCTACATATCTGATTCATCTTTCTTTCTCACAACTACTGTATTTATTTTAATACGGGGTAGAAAAAATGTTTCTCAGAAATTTCGATGAATATCCTCTAAATTTGTTCCAAATAATAACACTTACTTACTTATTGAATATTTTTTCTCTTAGAAATCGTTAACAGGCGCTCAAAGGCAATTTAAATTAAGCAATTACAGCCTTCAGCATAAGAACTGTCCTTTGGTTTCCTAAAATGAGGTATTGTTTCTCCCAACAAAGAAGGACTTTCTTGGAGTATTGGTAAAATTTATTAAAAGCTGCTTAAGAAATATTCTTGTTCACTTTTTCGTAAGCTTTCAATATCTTTATGGAGCATAAACCTTGGTAGGAAGGCTTTTACTCCTAAACTGCATTTAAGCCAAGAGTTGAAGTAAGTAGTTGCAATGAAGAAATACACATCTTTTAATGGTTCTGTCTTTTTTGTATTATTTAAGATCAGAATGCGGTTATCATTTTCAAGGAATAAATTGCTCTTGCTATCCACCGATCTTGGTGCATTGCACTTGTGGTTTTTGATTTTAGAAAAGTAAATCTTTCCTTGATAGCCCAACTTAAGGCCAAAATAAGGCATGACAGGAGGTCTTAACAAATAGTGTATTACTAGATTGTTACCCAGGCAATACAACTTTGCCGCATATGTGGCAAAAAAAATTTTGAGTTATTTTTGTGACTTCTTTTCATGATAAATATTTTAAAACTCAAAATAGTTATAATAATCTTATGACACACAGTTCCTTGTTAATTTTTAATATAAAATATAGTTAAGTAAGAAAATTTCATGGAAAAAAAGATATTACAGCGTTGGAAAGAAAATCTGTAGAAAATACGCATTAAAATGAAATATGTATGGAAAAAAGTAAATCTGATATTATATATATATATATATATATATATATATATATATATATATATATATATATATATATATATATATATATATATATATATATATATATATATATATATATATATATATATATATATATATATATATATATATATATATATTATATATATATTTTTTTTTTATTTTTATTTTTTTATACAATGCACCTTATCCCGCATGATGCATGGGTGCTATACCCAAATCATCGACAGGAAAAATCGTCGACAGGTCAAATCGTCGACACTTTTGAAAAAAAATCTGTCTATCGTTTTCCTTTCAATTTCAACGTGTCGACGTTTTGGACACATGTGAAAAAAAATGTGTCGATTGTTTGACCAACATCGTAATTTTGTTTATATCGATACAATCGATATGTAAGCCTATTTTTTAAATTTTATTATTATAATAATTATGAATATATTTTTTAATTTTTAATATATTATTGTAATAGATGCATGGCACACGAACATTTGTCTACGGGGGGCTCTGCCCCCCGTACCCCCCGACCCGTGAGTGATGATGATATATATCTTTCGATTAATCGATATCGATTTACAGTGTCGACGATTTGGACAACTTGTAAAAAAATGTTGTCGACCCAATGACCTTAACAAAAAAGTTGTCTACGTTTTGGACGCGATGCAAAATTTTGTTTTTGGCTTGTCGACGATTTGACCTGTCAACGATTTTTCTTGTCTACGATTTGGGGTAATCCCCGATGCAGGGTGGTGTCGATTACAGAATTTAACATTCCTGAAATCGTACGTGGGAGTAAAACCTGGTTGTTAAGGGTTCCCAGCCCTTAGAACCATGCAAAGAACTTATCTTCATCTGACTCGACTGCGACGAAATAATCATTCATTATTGACCAGAGGTTACTTCTAACTTAATTCTTTTTTTTCTTTTAATATTTAATTTTCCATTAATTGCCGAAAGTACTTTGCATGTGTTGCTTGATAAAAAATAATTTTATTGAATTTCTTTTAATTTACTATTAAAAAAATACTGAAATATTATAACGAAATATTAAACTATTTCTGGGGAATACCCCAAATCGTCGTCAGGAAAAGTAGTCGAGAGGTCAAAGGGCTGACACGTCATTAAAAAAATTTTCTCACTTGTCCTAAGCGTCGACAACTTTTTTTGGTAAGGTCAAAGGGCCGACAACAATTTTTTTTTATAACTTCCAAATCGTCGACACCATGAATCGATATCGATTAATCGAAAGAGATATATCATCACTCACGGATCGGGAGGTACGGGGGGAAGAGCCCCCCTCACACAAATGTTCGTGTGTCATGCATCTACTAAAATAATATATTAAAAATTAAAAAAATATATTCATAATAATTATAATAAAAAAATTAAAAAAAATAGGCTTACATATCGATTGTATCGATCTAAAAAAAAATACGATGTTGGTCAAACAGTCGACACATTTTTTTTCACGTGTGTCCAAAACGTCGACACGTTAAAATTGAAAAGAAAGTGTTCGTCAGATTTTTTTTCATAAATGTCGGCCCTTTGACCTGTCAACTACTTTTCTGACGACGATTTGGGTATAGCACCCTTTTTCTTTATCCTTTGGTCAATATCATTCTTCAAGTATAATTCCAAAAGCAATCTCTGCAACTTCAGAGAGAAGATCTTGAAGCTTCAAATAAAATTCTCTCTTCTCCTCTCCTCTCCTCTCCTCTCCTCTAATCTCCTCTCCCCTTCTCCGCTTCTAACTTCCTTGTAATGTTCCTAACTTTTCTTCTTCCAAGCACATCCACTCTCGACGGCAGCCGAATCATATATATATATATATATATATATATATATATATATATATATATATATATATATATATATATATATATATATATATATATATATATATATATATATATATATATATATATATATATGTTTAAATATTTTCAAACCACTTAAATATTTCAAAAACTACTGAACGTACGTTAAAAAGGATGAAATTTTTGGAATCCTTGAAGAATTTTGATAAAGAAAAATTGGGAATTTAAAAAAAAAATATAATAATTTTATTATCTACGTAATTTATATTTTTTAAATACGTTTTACGACTTTTTACGTTTGGCAGTCGTCTCGTCTGGCAGCATCTCTTTTCATTTCGCGATTGAATAAAAAATTTGTAAAATATGTTAAATATATATATGGTGTAATATGGCAGTAGGCTTTTATCCATCTATCAGTTAGGCCTGTATTACCACGGCAACTTTCGGTCGTTCAGGTTAAATATTCGAATTATGTTCACTAAAAAAACTAATAATAATAATAAAAATAATAATAATAATAATAATAATAATAATAATAATAATAATAATAATAATAATAATAATAATAATAATAATAATAATAATAATAATATTGACAAATTTTCCTCAAATATCGTACAAAAACAATTTTTTTTTTTTTTTAATTTTAACTTATTTTCACGTTTTTTAATTTTCTTTATCAAAATTCTTCAAGGATTCCAAAAATGTTATCCTTTTTAACGTACGTTCAGTAGTTTTTGAAATATTTAAGTGGTTTAAAGGGCAGTCTGACCATATATATATATATATATATATATATATATATATATATATATATATATATATATATATATATATATATATATATATATATATATATATATATATATATATATAGGTCAATAATCTGTTTAATTTGTGAGAGGAAAGGGGAACCGAGTCAGGGTCCTGTTGCCTCACGCTCAAGCGTGATCGGGAGAAGTCCTTGGAGGTTGCTCTAGTGAATTATTATTCATAAGCCTCCTCTTTGGATATCTCTTTTGAATTGCCAGCAGCGTAGTGGTAAAACTCTGTTTTTGTGCTATAGGGCTCGGGTTCGATTCCCTATAGCAAACTTTAAACTCCGATTTATATATATATATATATATATATATATATATATATATATATATATATATATATATATATATATATATATATATATATATATATAAATTTAAATTTTTTTTTTACTCCTTTTAAGGGTTTTATGGGATCATTCGCGATCAAACCTCAATCCTTAAAATGACCTCACATTTTCTATCCTTTGGTGTCTTCTACCGGTATCGCAATACCGTTCTTAAGATACTTATACTTTTTTTTATAACAATCATACTCAGTTCCAATGTAGAAACCTGTATTGGCAGCTTTTCTAGATGTTATATTGAGCCTTTTTATTATTATTCCCGTCGCTTCCACGATATCTGAACTATCTCACTTCTATCTATGTTCCAGATTCTGCGTAATTCATATTTCAGAATTTGATATTTCAGTTCTTTCTCTCATTCATAATCCCAGACACCCCCATCCCAAGGGACTCCAACATCTACTATCAGACAACTATTTTCCTTGTCTGTTGTTGGATGACTATATCTGGTTTATTATTTGTAACATGAGCGTCTGTTGGGATATTGTAATCGTAAAGTATTAATATTCTATTGCTTTCTTTTATATTATTCGGGTTGTGTTCACAGTGGTTGTTCACTGGTATGTCAAATTTTTTACACAATCTGAAATGGATCAAAAGACATATTTTGTTATATCTTTCAGTGTACAAGCCGTGTAATAACAAAGCCTCACATCCCTACAATATGTGGCACACCGATTCCGACCAACTACTGCAAAATCTGCATTTATCCGATATTTGTTCATCTTCAGAATGTTTTTTTGAACCAGTTGCTCCTAATCGTCTGATCTTGGGCTGCCAATATAGTTCGTTCATCTTCAGATTTTAGTCATCTCTTAGTGTTTCATTACTTTTAATTTCTTCTTCCTCTTCACTTATGTTTCTATCTCTTAAATAATCATTCATTTTCTTTATTATTGATATTGATGTTGGTTTCAAACTTTCATGCTCGTATAACTATCTTATGAACTTATCTTGTTTTCGTTTCAAATATTTTCCTATATTCCTATTATGTCAGATTTATATATTGCATCTATTGAAGGTACACCCATTCCTCCTTTTTTCCTGGCAATATGCATGCGAGCTTCGCATTTGTTTCTGTATGCTATTTTGTGCATATGCAGCATTTCTGATTATAACATCAAGATCATTTAGGTCTTCATTCATCCAGTTATAGCACCAAACCCTTAATGGTCTTGCATTTTATTTCCTGGGGTTTAGTTCTTGATTTAAGGATTAATTTTATTCTTCTGTATTCCTTTACTTTTGTTTTCATCAAATTGTGTTCTATTCTTTCTGACTCCTCTATTCTAAGGCATTTATAAGTGTGATCCTGTTCTAATTCTCTTAATATATCTCTTTCAATTTCTATGTTTTGGCTTTCTAATTTTCTTGAGGGTCACGGATGCACATTTATTCAGACCAAACTCCATGCATATATCGTTTGAGAATTTCTTTGCTATTTCTATCTGTTTAATGGTCTCCTCTTTGTTTGGGGGCATAGAGTTTCAAGTCATCAATATAAAACAAACGGGAAATTATCTTGGGTTTTTCTTGGTTTTGAATTGATTCGATATCCATTTCTTAAGTTGTTAATTAATGTACTCAGAGGATTTATGGCAAGCACAAATATCAGAAGAGAGACTGAGTCTCCCTGGAATATCCCTCGCATAATTTTTACTTCATTTATAACTAAAGTTCCTTCTTCATGATGGAGGCTTATGTTGACTTTCCACATCTTCATTCATCATCCACAAACCTCAGAATTTCAGGGTTAATTTTATATTTTTAAAAATATCTTTAATTCAATCGTAAGGGGCACTTTCGTAAGCTTTTTTATAATCTATTCATGCCATACTTAGGTTTTCCTGTTTCTTCCTTAAGTTTTGCGCTATCATATTGTTGATGAGTAACTGGTCTTTCGTTCCATAGATCTTTTTACAGCAACCTTTCTGTTCTTCGCATTTAATGTTATTCCTAACCAGATGTTCTTGGATCATTTTTGTTAATAATGCTCTTGTTAATTAAAATTTTATATAGGGTTGGTAAACATGTGACTGGCCTATATTTTTCAGGTATCTGAGCCTATTCACTTTTGGGGATCAATACTGTTTCTCCTGCTGTTAGACACTGTGGAATTTCTCACCTTCCAATTATTATTCTATTATAACATGCAGTAGGAGGATCCAAGAGTGTTCTTACTTTCTTCAACCATACATTTTGCACTCTGTTTTGGTCCAGGTGTTTTCCAGTTGCTACTGTTTTTAAGTACATCTTTAATTTCTTTTTTGTAATCGCTGCATGTTCCATTCTTTCAATATTTCTTGTGTTTTGATTATTTTAATTTATTCCAACCATTCTGCTTGGCTTGTTATATGATCTTTCATCTTCATAGATTCCTTTCCAAAATCTTTCCACTTCTTCTTTGGGAGGAAGGTTCGATACTTTGATGGAATCATTTCGTAGTTCTCTGTAGAATCTTCCCTGATCCTCCTCAAACATTTGATTTTGTTTTTTCTCTTTTTCTTTCTTATCATATCTTTTAATTTTATTAGCATTTGCTATTATTAGCAACTTTCTACTTGCCATGGCCTGTGTTATTTGATTTTTTTTGTACTGTATTTTCTTTTCGTAATATTTTTTTTTACTCTCCTTATGGTTTGTTCCGATGTTATCACACCGCGTCGATAAGCATGCATTAATGGAACCTTTTGTCTTAGTTTGCTTATTTCCTTTGTAATCTATATTTCCAAGGCGGTATTTTTTCTTTACCTTTCTTCTTCCTTCCTCCATTTTTAACTTTAATCACTTTTGCTTTCATACAATCCGCCACTGCTCTGGCAACTGCACAATATAGTCTATTAAGTTCTGTTTGACAACAGTTGGTTGGGATTATTCTTGGTAGTACCTTATCTGCTATCCTAATATATTTTTCCATTTGGAAACAATTTCCAATTCTTTTTTTATCTTGCAACGGCCTTTTATTCCATTTACAAGATCTTCATCTCTATACTTTGCTATCATCATCAACATTTTCTCCTCCGAGCAATATTCTTCATTTTCTAGTTGAATATTCCATATTCCATCTATCATTTCCCTTTCTCTATCTGATTCTGATTCTTCTATTGTATTATTTGCTATACTTTTCATCACTTCTATTTCAGAACCCTCTGTATCTACCTACACTTCATTCTCTGCACTTCCATCTTTGATTTCCAAACTGTCACTTTAATCTATTTTTTCTTCTGTTACTATTATTTGGTCTTTGTCATGTTTTCCTTTTTTTATTTAGGTCCTCTATATCATTTAACATTTACGTTTCTTTACTTTTATTCGTTTCAGTTCAAGTCATTTGTCTATTTTTTTCAGGTTTTATTTTTTTGTTTTGTTTGTTTTGTTATATTTTCTTTTACTTTGGTATTTTTCTTCTTTATATTTTCGACTAATTCTAATGTCATTTCCATTTCCTTTTCCACTATGTTTTGTGCTTTCATTTTTATTTCTTCAAGATCTTCCTTGGTTGGTAACGTAGATTTTATTTTGAATTTCGTTCTTTAACGAAATTAAGTATGCATTGATTTTGCTTTATCATAGCTTTCCTTTCTACAGTTTTAAATTTTTCACCAAATCTGTACTCCATAAAATCATTTGCATTAAATTCCTTTTTTCCAATTGCAAATTTCCACAGATCATTTTTATTTGTTTTTGTTGGTATAAGTTCTCTGATATAATAGCTTTCCATCAGGTATAAATTATATATATATATATATATATATATATATATATATATATATATATATATATATATATATATATATATATATATATATATATATATATATATATATATATATATATATATATTAGTGATGGATCGAATGTCATATTTTCTCATTTGCGGATGTGGATATAGAATTTTCGTCAAGTATGGATGCGGATGTGGATGTTGAATTTTCGAAAGTGCGGATACGGATGTTGTATTTTCGAAAGTGAGGATGCGGATGCGAATGTTGAATTTTCGGTAGTGCGGATGCGGATGTTGAATTTTTTGAAAATGAGGATACGGATCTCAATTATGATGAGGACGCGAATGCGTATGCTATAACAAATATATATATATATATATATATATATATATATATATATATATATATATATATATATATATATATATATATATATATATATATATATATATATATATATATATATATATATATATATATATATATATATAGTTGAGATAACTTCTTTCCTAGTGAACCTTAATCTAACTAGTAAAGTTAATGCCAATACTAAGTCGCTGTGCACACTGAAGTAACTGGTTTCATGAAACTAGTTTCGTTAAACCAGTTTCGTGTTTTAGTCATAGACTTTAACTTCAAGATTAAAAAATTTAACAATGAAGGATCTCGAAATATTAAAATAAAGGCTATCATTCAGTTCAAATAATGGAATGTTCTGATGCTGACGGTTACTTTATTACTGTTGATGTGAGAGATCTTGGAAGAAATAGCGACGCAGGAGTGTTTCAAACCTCTCGTTTAGGCCGTTGACTGGACCGGGACTTTCTTGGTATGCTACTACCAGAACCACTAATTCTTGACGAAAATAATGAAACTAAAGCTAAATCACCCCCCCCCTTTTTTTTTTTTGAGGGGACGAGACATTTCCTTTAAAACATTATCTTATGCCAAATGCTAAAAGGTAGAATATTTAACTACAGGCTATTTTTGGCTCGTAAAACTGTCGAATACGCATTCGTAATGTTGACAGCAAAGTTTCAAGTATTTCAAATGTTTCACATGTTGCTCTGAAGAAACAGTCAAGTCCATAATAAAGAGCGCCTGTGCCCTGCATAATTTCGTTCGTAAAAATGAAGGAGTATCGTGCACTACAAAAAATCAACCTATCAACATTGAACTAAATGCGGGCCTTCCAATTCTACGACATTTACAACTGAAATCAGCCAAAAGTATAAGAGAATACCTCACCATATATTTTCTAATGCCTGGTGTTGATATCCCCCCCATTGTCAACATGGAACTGAAAGTAATGAAGAAGAGGGATAGGTGATGGCTAGTTAATGTAGGTACTTCTTTAAAATACTATATATTATATAATATGTAGTTGAGCTACATACTTGAAATTACATGTTCTAGAAAAAATAAAAATAAAAAAAAACCTTTATCAACTAAGCTTGACATTTTAGTTCCTTTGCAATGTTTTCCCATGTCTTCTGAACTTCGTCCCTGTAGTTCTATTCTTTTATATTTATATTGTACAAACAAGGAAACC
>SEYY01009157.1:37500-45000 GCA_009176605.1 Armadillidium nasatum
TATATATATATATATATATATATATATATATATATATATATATATTACACTCATTCTTTCTGCGTCCAACTCTCCGACCCCAGACTTAACCGCTATGCTCAATCTTACATGTACTCTACTGGTAAAGTCTGGAACACAATTCCATCATCTATTTTTCCAACTTCCTATGACTAACACGCCTGACACATCGTGGCATATAAGTAGGGGGCGGTGCATACCTGCAGAGTTTATGTTCATGCCACCTGTCCCTGGCCGTCAGTACTCATATATATATATATATATATATATATATATATATATATATATATATATATATATATATATATATATATATATATATATATATATATATATATATTGCGCCGCTTCTTTGCTAACTATCATTGGAGTGAATCTTGCTTTGTCTCGGGGGACGCTTCTGTCTCTGCTGAAAAGGTAGGGGCCGTAATCCTTGACGGGATGGGCAGATTTATTCCATCTTCAACTAAATCTTTTTCTCCTCAAAAATCCATGGTTCGATGACGGCTGTTCTCTTGCCCTTCGCGAGAGAGACAGTGCTTATCGTGAATGGAAAAACTCTCCTTCTCCTATCACTCTTGCTAATTTTCATTCAGCTCGGAATCGTTGCAGGGATGTTCTTCGACGGACTAAGCGTACTTTCATAAAAGGAAGTGCGCTGACCTCCATGGCTCTCCTACTGATAAAAATTTCTGGCCTCTTGTCAAAAATATCTCTAACAACTTCTGTAAATTTGCCTTTCCTCCTCTTATTCGCTCTGATGGTTCTGTTGCTAATACTCCTTCTGAAAAGGCTAATCTCTTTTGGCCTCCTTTTTTCATCTAATTCCACCCTGCTCGATTCTGACATCCCTCCTCCTACTCCTTCTCCTCTCAGGTGTCCCATGTCTCTGCCTGTAATTACTCATGATCAGGTGCATGGGATCCTGAAATCTATGAACGTCAGGAAGGCCAGTGGCCCGGATGGCATTCCCCCTCGTGTTCTGAGGGAGTGTGCTTCCGAGTTAGCGCCTGTCCTCGTTCAGCTCTACTCTCTATGCCTTAATACTAATACTTTTCCTCAATGCTGGAAGCGTGCGTTTGTTCAACCGATCCCGAAAAAAGGTAGCCGCTCTGACCCTTCTAACTATCGACCTATAGCTCTCACCTTGTGTTCTATCTAAAATTTTTGAAACTCTTCCTCAACTCTCATTTCCTGGATCATTTGGAGTCTCATTCTCTTCTTTCTGATCACCAGTATGGCTTTCGACGCTCGAGGTCAACTGGTGACATACTTTCCTATCTTACTGATCTATGGTCTTCTGCCCTTAGGGACTTCGGAGAGTCTTGTGTGGTGGCGCTTGACATATCCAAGGCTTTTGACCCGGTGTGGCATGCGTCACTGCTCTCCAAGCTCCCCTCCTTTGGGTTTCCTCCTTCTCTTTGCTTACTATTGTCTAGTTTTCTCTCAGATCGTTCCATTTCGGCAGTTGTAGATGGAGCGACCTCTTCCTCCTTTTTCTGTCAACTGTGGTGTTCCTCAGGGTTCTGTTTTATCTCCAACCTTATTCTTACTTTTCATTAACGATCTTCTCCACTGCACTTCTAACTCTGTTCACTCTTATGCTGATGATTAAACTCTGCATTCTTCTACTCATTTCAAATCTGCTCCCTCTTTTGCTTCTAGAGTTGCTTCTCGTCTTCAACTTTCCAATTCTATTCTTGCCGATCTGGATGGGATTTCCCGGTGGGGTCATAGCAACCTTGTGAAATTCAACTCTTTAAAAACTCAACTTCTTCACATCTCCCTCTCAAAAACACCTCCTAACTTTCCTATCCTCTTCGATGGCTCTCCCGTCTCACCTGTAAATAACATTAACATTCTTGGTCTAAACATAAACAACAAACTATCTTGGAAACCACATATCACAATGGTTGCTAAAGCGGCCTCTAAGAAGCTGGGAGTTCTGTTCAGATTGCGAGAATTTTTCTCTTCTGAACAGTTACTCCAAATATATAAGGGTCTTATTCGCCCTTGTATGGAGTACTGTTCTCACATTTGGGGGGGCTCCGGCTCCTCCTCTCTTCTGGATAGGGTTGAGTCAAAAGCTAAAAGATTAATTAAACTGTCCCCTACTTTCAAACTCTCTTGACCCTCTGTCTCTGCGACGTGACGTTGGCGCGCTATCTCTTTTCTACAGGTACTACAATGGCAGGTGCTCAAGGGAATTGATCTCTCGCATTCCTCCACCATTGCGTCGTCCTCGTTGCACAAGGGGTGCCCTTGCTTTCGCACCAATTTTGTGTGGACGTAGGAAATCCCAGGCTAGCCCGTTGTGGTACCTCTTTCTTTCCAGCCACCTATTCTGTGGAACTCTCTACCTTCATCTATTTTTCCTTCTGTATTTAACCTTCCACTCTTCAAGGCTTCCGTCTACGCCCACCTGAGGGGTGTGCGTTAGGTGTGTGTGTGTTTAAACGAGTTCTCTCTATGTGTGTGTGCCCCCTCCTTGAAAAGGGCTCTGCCCGTGAGCGGTGGCGTTCTGTAAAAAAATATATATATATATATATATATATATATATATATATATATATATATATATATATATATATATATATATATATATATATATATATGTATATATATATATATACTTTTCCTAAATAGGATGCTCGCCCAATCCTGGGGCCGCCAATGCAGGTGTTGTTGTACGAAAGCCGTCCTTGCTCTTCGGTGCTCGCTGGTGAGCTGGAGCCCTCTTGCCGACCTCCGTGGGTGGCATCCATGTTCCGCGAGGTGACGTCGAATGATATTCGTGCTAACAAGGGTCTGATGGACAGCCTGCACGATGGTCACGAGATGTTGCATGTCGATCACGAACTGCCATTAACCGTATATATCTGTTTTCTTCGGCCGTTGTTGCTCGTGGCCTACCTTGGCCAGGCCACCTGGTGTGAGCATGTATAAGCTTGTACCCTCTGTAGGACCCTTCCGATGGTTGTATGTCAGACCCTGAGCCGTCGGCCCAGTTGGCATTCGTTGTACCCTTCAGCTACCAGTGTTGTGATTGCCACAAAATCGTCGCTTGTCAGACTCCATCGTAACCTCTCCATATTACTTGCACAAACATTGAAAGGTTGAATACTCTCGATACCCGGCACACCAGTGACGTTACATCTCCTACCATGTCACTCACCGAATTTAGCTGGTTTGTCCTTTTACCATATTTCATCGATATCACACCTACGAACTGCCAATCGATGCTAAACTGCATTATTTGGGTAGATATGGGCATACACTTCCACACACAGGCACTCCCATTACCCTACAATGTCGTCGGGACCTCCCAACTGATAAATTGTAGATGGTTAGTTAATTTTGCTCTTTAGTAATATATATATATATATATATATATATATATATATATATATATATATATATATATATATATATATATATATATATATATATATATATATATATATATATATATTGAAAATTTGGGAGGAAATTTTCAAAATTTGAGAGGCAACATCTCGAAAAGAACAAATAGCGTTGAATGAAGTATAGGAAGTTGTAGTTTTGTACCTCCTCTAAACAACTGCCGAAAATGAAAAAAAATTGTAGATGTTGATTTTTTTAAATTATTTTATTTTTATCTGGAAAGGTATTTTTTTCCAAAATTTTTACTTCAGTTGGACAGAAAAGGACATATAATTTTTTTCCCTAAAGCATATATCAATAAACTTTACCTACTATTTTTAGTTAATAGAACTGTGAAAACACAGTTCAATTTTCAAGCTACGTGGACCAGTGGTTTTTCCCCACTATCCAATTTTTTCAAGAGTAAAATTTCTGGAAATAAATCAAACCGTTAGAGATACAGAAAAACGTCTTAAGTAAACTTTTCTCAACGGGTTAAAATATATGTACCGTGCAAATTTCATAAAAATCGGAGAAGAATTAAAAAAAAATATTTTAAGATGTCTTAAATAAACTTAAATATAGCAAAATGAAGTGGGGTATTAGGATACTGATTAAATCCAGATGAACCAATCAAACCCATTATCCGAAATTCGGAATTGTAATTTTATCCAAACCTCTCAAAATTAGAAATCTGCCATCCCACAATCTTCCTAAAGTCTGGAAATATATGTATATATAGAATCTGTCTTAAAGTAATGAATAAAAAAAATAAAAATATTACGCAATTTGTCTGCCAAGACTAATATACTGCAGCATATATATATATATATATATATATATATATATATATATATATATATATATATATATATATATATATATATATATATATATATATATATATATATATATATATATATATATATATATAATCTTACGGAACAGAAGATTATCGCAGGATACAATTATTCGGTGCGGTGCGCACCAGGGCCCGCACCACGCACCGCACCGCACCGCACCGTTAATTTTTCTTTGCGCACCGCACCGCACCGCACTTTCATTTTTTCTTTCGCACCGCACCGCACCGCACCGTGTTGCTGAAATAGTCTTGCGCACCGCACCGCACCTGCACCGCACCCGGTGCGTCGGCCAACCCTACTTCACAGTAATGGCATCAACTTCCATCTGTCGAAGTTTTTAAACACCTATTTGAATAACCCTATATATATATATATATATATATATATATATATATATATATATATATATATATATATATATATATATATATATATATATATATATATATATATATATATATATATATATATATATATATATATATATATATGTGTGTGTGTGTGTGTGTGTGTGTATATGTGTGTGTTTGCATGTATGTTTGTCTTTACAATAGAATAGCAAAATAAGACAAGAAAATTGAAACATTTGGGAAAGGGTGTGTGAGAAACATCAGTCTAAAACTTTGCCACAGGTGTCAAAATTGCTAGTTACCACCCTGATCATATGTCTGTATTTCGAATGATAGGCTTCATCAAACAACCTGCAATTTGATAGAATTATATTTAGGTTGATGCTGGCTTGTGTTAAGTTCAGCACTTCATGCCTGTTCTATATTATAAATGTTGGTTAATTACCCCTCTTCACTACATCTAATTTTTATGGGTGAAAACTTCTTAAAGATTCTCACTTACTTTGCTGATGTCACCATTACCCCACAAGGTATGATGGCCGTTTGAGTCACATTTTATGATCGCTCCCAGATTCTTACGGTGGCAGCTGTTCATCAACTATTTTCGCAATCTTGGACTCTTGCAGGAGTTGCTTTTCCATAAAGGTCCATGAAAGGACGTCCTTGACAGCAGAGGTTGTTTCGCCTTCCATTACTCAATTCTATGTTTGGGAACTCCTTTGTATCTACAGTCGTACCGGTGTTCTTTTTTTTCGTCAGTTTTAGAGGATTCCACTCCTCTTTGGTAATTAGAGGTATTAGGGATACTGGTCGTCTCCGAAGCACCTCCCTTAGAGTTGAGGTAGATTTCTTAACTCCTCTGTTGTTTGAGAGTATGACTTTGCCAAATTTGTAATTTAGGTTGAAGAGAGAGAAAAAGAGAATGAGAGAGTCTTTCATAATATGACTGCAATAAATTCTGAACGAACCTTAATATTATTTCAAAGGAAAAGATTAAAATAAACTTCATCAAAGGATTCATAATAATAAAGATAATTCTAATAATGACACAGAAGAGTAGAATAACAAATAATTCAGAGTGACATCTCTCTCTAAGAACTCCTTTGATCAAATAAAAAGGAGGAGGAAGTATGTTTATGAAGTTTAAGTAAGTTTAAGTATGTTTAAGTAAGTTTATGAAGTAACATTTCTTCCATGTATTGATCTTTGAAAGAGTAGAATTTATACAAGGTTTCTTAAGTGTATTTTTCTTCATCCAATCTATACTAATTAATCATTAATCAAACATATCATGTATATAATACATAGATTCCATTTCTATGAAGTATTGTATATTAAATAATTAAGGAAGGGGATTTCACCACATCAAATTATGAATTGTATTTATATTAATCACTTTACAAGTAAATTTATTTTCTATCAGTATCATTATTATAATATAAAATAAGAAATGCAGTGAAAATATTTCATTTTATATATATATATATATATATATATATATATATATATATATATATATATATATATATATATATATATATATATATATATATATATATATATATATATATATATATATATATATATATATATATATATATATCTCACCATCGCTCACGGGAAAAGCCCTATTCAAGAATTATATTCGGCAGGAAACACAGAAGATGAAAGTTCCGCGGAATAGAGGTGGCTGGAAAAAAGGAGGCACCACAGCGGACAGACCTGGAGTTGCCTATGTTCACACAAATGCAACCCTTATGCTGCGTGGACGCCGTAAAGATGTAGGTATACGAGTGGAGAGCTCCCTCGAGCATTTGCCTCTGTAGTATCTGTAAAAAAGTGACAAGGCACCAACGCCACGTAGCAAAGATAAAGGGTCAAGTTAATTATAAAGAGCAAAAGAATTTATAAGTCTTTTAGCATTTGACTCAATCTTATCCATAAGACTTTTGAAACCTGAGCCACCCCAGATATGAGAGCTGTACTCCATACAAGTTCCTTGTATAATTGGAGTAACTGAGAAGAAGAAAAAATTTCTCGCAATCTAAACAGAACTCCCTACTCCTTTGAGGCAGCAGTAGCAACTAATATGATGTGAGGCTTCCAAGAGTTTTTTTTTGTATATGTGAAAGCCAAGGATGTTTATATCAATGGGAGAGACTGGAGAACCATCGAAAGAAATACAAAAGTTAGGAGGTGCCTTTGAGATGCAGATTTCTGTAAGTCGAGTTTTTTAAAGAGTTGATTTTTACAAGGTAGAGACGGTCCCATTAGGAAATTCTACCTAGATCAGCAATAAAGGAATCGGAAAGATGAAGACGAGAGGCAACTCTAGATGCAAAGGAGGGAGCAGATTTGAAATAAGTAGAAGAATGGAGTGTTGAGTCATCGGCATATGAATGGATTGGTTTAGATGAGCAGCTGAGATCATTATTGAAAGTAGGAATAGAGTAGCAGACAAGAAAGAAGTCGCTCCATCAACAACAGCCAAAATGGAGTGATTAGAAAGAAAACTAAACATAAGTAAGCAAAGAGAAGGAAGAAACCCGGAAGAGGGGAGCTTGGAAAGTAGTGACGCATGCCATACCCGGTCAAATGCCTAGATATGTCAAGCGCCACCACACAAATCTCCCCATGGTCCCTAAGGGCAGAAGACCTTAAAACTGTAAGATATGACAGTATAGCAACGTAGACAACGAGCGTTGAAAGCCATACTAATGATCAGAAAGAAGGGAATGAGGTTCCAGATGATCCAAGAAATGAGAGTTGAGAGAGTTTCAAAGATCTTAGAATACAAGTTTCAAAGATCTTAGAATACAAGTGAGAACTATAAGGTGATAGTTAGATTTTTTTTCCTTTATCTGAAA
>SEYY01009157.1:50000-72972 GCA_009176605.1 Armadillidium nasatum
GTTGCATTCCGAACGAGCCCCTGGGTAGTTTTTCCTTTGAAGAAGTGGTGTAACTGTTTCCACAACCTCTGACTGTCATATATATATGCTCAAAAACTTCCTTTGGCTAAAATTCGAAAATTCGAACATCATAAGTTCGAAGAACGCCGTGTGTTGCTTCATCAAGAAGGAGCATCAAAACACACAGTTCAAAGCTCATTTCAAGTGCTAAAAGAAATGTTTCAAGATCGACTGATCTCGTTTGCTTGGCCTGCCCAATCCACTAATCTCCTCCATTGTAATGTTTTTCTATGGTCCTACTTAATTCACGACTATATACTCATCTATAACCTTATGGTTGCTGTTCAGCAAGAAATAGTCATTGTTGCATCGGACATAGCCCGTTGATCCTGACAACCTTCAGAAATCTACCACAAGACTGCATAGAATATGACTGCCAATGATCGAACTGGAAACATAAAGCACGTGAGTCAATCCCGTAGAAAATGGAGTGTCATCTTCGAAAC
Source organism: Armadillidium nasatum (assembly GCA_009176605.1). Taxonomy (NCBI): domain Eukaryota; kingdom Metazoa; phylum Arthropoda; class Malacostraca; order Isopoda; family Armadillidiidae; genus Armadillidium; species Armadillidium nasatum. The sequence goes on from SEYY01009157.1 coordinate 50,507, forward strand.
ATGATAAATTAAAACAGTTGTATTAACTGATGTTTCATGGGTGCAGATAACATTATAATTTTTATTTTTTTTTATTTTTATTTATTACCTCTGGTGGGCAAAGGCCAGAGGCTTATCAAGTTACCACCAGAGTAAATCGGATCAATTTAAAAGGCTAACATGTCCCGATAAAAGTGTGTAAGTCGTAGTAAGTTGGAAAAAAAGATGAAGTATGTGTGTTCCAGACTTTACAAGTAGAGTACATGTAAGACTGAGCATAGCGGTTAACTCTGGGGTCGAAGAGTCAGACACAGAAAGGATGAGTGTGTGTAGAAAGGCGTTTTTTACGAGCCCATCCCAATGGAGGGGGTATGCGACAGGAAAGTTCAGAGAGCAGTGTCCATTGTAATAGCGAAAATACAGAGAGAGTGACGCAACAGTTCGACGGACAGAAAGAGACTGTAGAAAATTAGTGAGAACAGAAGAGATGATAAGACGAAAAGTCCTAGACTCTACCTTCTCAAGATGAGCTGTATGAGTAGTATCACTCTAGATGTGTGATGCATACTCCATACAAGGGCGAACAACAACCCTATACAGAGCAAGCAAGTGGGGTGAAGGGAAGAAATTCTGAAGACGCCTCAGAACACCTAACCTCTTAGAAGCTTGTTTAGAGAGAGAAATAATGTGATCTTTCCAAGAAAGATCACGAGAAAAAGAAACACCGAAGAATATTAAGGAGAGATGAAGGCTTTGAGTTGTGTGTTTTCAAAGAAGATATCATAGTTGTGTGGAAGATTGTGTTGAGTAGAAAGATGGAGAAATTGAGTTTTTGAGGCATTGAAAACGACCATATTTTTTCTGCCCCAATTTAAAATACGAGAAAGATCAGAGGTCAATTGTCTCCAAAGCTACCCTCCTTGCATCTATTAATTGCTGTTGGGAGGGACTCCTTTCAAATTGAAAGGAATAATGCAAGGTGAAGTCATCGGCATAGGAGTGGATAGGAGATGAAGTTACAGATTGGAGGTCATTAATGAAAAACAGAAAAAGTGTTGGGGATAGGACAAAACTTTGAGGAACAACACTATTAATAGATTTAAAGGATGAGCAGTGGCCATCTACAACAGCTGGTATAGAACGACCGGAAAAGAAATCAGAGAAAAGGCCACAGAGAGAAGGATTGATACCGAAAGAGAGAAGTTTGGAAATCTAATCTTTGTGCCAGACTGAATAAAAAGTTTTCTATATGTCCAGCGAGATAAAAGAATCACCGAAAAGCCGAAGAGAGGAAGACCAAAAGTCATAGAGAAGAGAAAGAAGATCACCAGTAGAGAGTTTCTTACGAAAGCCATACTGGCGATCAGAGATAAGATTAGAAAAATTGAAATGTTTCCAAATCTTCCTGTTTAGGATAGATTCGAAAACTTTAGGAAAAACGGAGGTTAAAGAAATAGGACGATAGTTAGAGGGTTGAGAGGGGTTCCCCCTTCTTCGGCACAGGCTGAATGAGCCCACGTTTCCAACAAGAATGGAAGATTGAAGTAGAAAGACAGAGATGAAATAAAGGTGGAAGCTCGGTAGCACAAGTTTTGAGAACCACAGGAGGAATACCATTAGGACCGTACGCCTTCTTAGTGTTAAGCTCAGAGAGAGCAGAAATGACGTCTTTAGAAGAAATTACAATTTTAGGCATAGATGAGTTGGAGCTAGTTGAAGGAGAAAAAACAGCTCAGGAGTCGTCTAAGGTTGTATTAGAGGCTAAAGTTTGAGCGAAGAGTTCAGCTTTAGTAGAAGGTAAAATGGCAGTTGTTCCATCAGAAGAAACTAGAGAAGGGAAAGAGGAAGAAGCAAAGTTAGAATTGACATTTTTTGCAAAATGCTAGAAAAGGCGTGAAGAAGAAGAACCAGAAAGATTATTGCATTTTCTATGGAGAAATGAGTTTTTAGTGTCACGAAGAATAGGTTTTACACGATTCCGGGATGAAATATAAGTTGCATGAGTTTCTGGAGTTTGAAGAAGACGGTAGTCTCTGAAGGCAGCATCCCTGCGGCGGATAGCACGAGAACAAGTAGAGTTAAACCAAAGTTTGTTAGGTTTGATAGAAGGGAAAGAATATGGAATGTACGCCTCCATGCCAGAGAGAATCACCTCATTTATGCGCTCTGCACATTCCGAGGGACCCCTCCCATGGAAACAGTAATCATTCCATGGGAAATCAAAAAAGTACAACCGCAAGTCAGACCAGTTAGTGGCCCCGTATTGCCAGAAACGTTTCCTCGTCGAAAGCTGGGGCCGTTCATGCGGAAGACTTGAAGAGATAGAGCGGAATACAGAGATAAGAAGGTGATAGGATGAGCCCAGAGGAGGAAAGAGTTTAACAGAACAAGGGGAAGGATTAGAAGTTAGGAAAAGACCAAGTATGTTGGATTCAACACCAAGGCGATCTGGGATAAGGGTAATTAGATTCACCAACTGCTCAAGGTGTTTCTGGATTGAAAATTGGTAGGAGAGTTCACCAGCTGGATCATGAGAGCTAGATGAAAGCCATTTCCGGTTTTGAAAATTTGATCACCTAAAATGATGATTTTGGAGATAGGGGAGGAAGAATGTGTTCAATTTTGGAGTTAAGATAGTAGATGAATTTTCTAGTCGGTAGAATTAGGAGAGATAAATAGACAGAACAAATGAATTTAGTTGAAGAGTTGCAGGAAAGATTTAAGCCATAAAGTAAAGAATTCAGAAGACTCCAAATTAGAGACACGAGAACAGACAACATCGTTGCGCACATATGCGCAACATCCGCCTTTGGATGAAAATTGAGGAGAGACAGTAGGAGGAAACAGTAGGATTTGTTGTGAGAGCACTCAGACACATGTGTTTCAGTTGGGAATAAGAGATGAGGTCTACAAGAAGAGAGGTGGTGTTCGACAAAGTGGAAATTATTAAAGAGACCACGAATGTTGCAGAAGTTAATGAAAAACGAAGACCGTGCACCAGGGCAAGTCGGCTTCAAGGTCTTGGTGGGGCCAACCCCATCACCAGAGGCCACCAACTGCCAATTGGTGATTTGGGAAGGGGTGGATGAGGGGTTATGTTTGGAAGCTGCCACTCCAAGCTTCTCCGAGACAGTTTTTTGTTTCACCATTGTGAGTTATTTTTTTAAAAAGGTAATGTACATGTACGTGCTTGTAAATTTGGAAGGTGTTTTTTGTAGGGTACATAAAATATAATATATATATATATATATATATATATATATATATATATATATATATATATATATATATATATATATATATATATATATATATATATATATATATATATATATATATATATATATATATATATATATATATATATATATATATATATATATATATATATATATATATATATAAGTTTTCCTTTGTTTTGTTTTTTTTGAAAGGAAAGACGCAAAAGAGAAAAAACCTTTTGAATTGAAACGAAGAGAAAAAAAATTAGTCTATTAAAATGATTGGATTTGAGAGAAATTTTTTTTCAAAATTTCTTGATCAGTCTTCCAGAATAATCAAAATCACTTCACAGAAACATATATATATATATATATATATATATATATATATATATATATATATATATATATATATATATATATATATATATATATATATATATATATATATATATATATATATATATATATAGGGGACCTATTAGGTAGGAGTCACCAAATATGTGGTGCAGGAGGTCCCTATACTGTGTGTAGCGAGAAGGGGGATAGATCAGGAGGCTGGGTGTTTTCAATGTCCCCTTGTGGAAAGCCGACTTGTAGGCGTGTGGTAGCCACCACTTCTCTTCAGGCCAGCGGACCGTCTGCAGCCTCAGATGGAAGGCTACTTTAAAGGAGGAACCACAGTCGAGGGCAAATGGTCTGCCAAACTGGGTCTCCTTTTGGGAGCAGAGGCTTTGGAACTTCTTCTTCAACTGGGTCGTCTTTTTCTGCTGCTGTGGAGGCTTCTTCTTTGTCTCGGCTTTGGACGTCTTCTTCTTGGCGGTGCGGCTTCTTCTTCGGCTTCTAGGATAAAGTGAATGTTGACTACTAATTTCTATACCTTCTAAAAATTATCTCAATATTGGGAAGGTGTGAGAAAAGTAGTTAGTTTTCCACTTTATTTTCTTAGTTTAGATAATTTTAAAAAAAATGGTTTACAACGTTACTATTATTAAAGTTTTACAAATTCATTTTGAAATAACATATAAAATTTTATATATTTTAAAATTTTTTATTTTTTTTTTTTATTTTTTTTTTTTTTTTTTTTTTTATTTATTTAATTCGAAAATTTTGAACATTAAAATTTTTTTATTAAAAATAAATACAATATAATATAAAATAAACACATTTTATATTTTATAACAGTTTTTTATAATGGTTTTCCTAATTAAAGTTTGGCCGCAAAAAATTACTTCTTTTGGCGGGAACATAGAGTAAAAATTGGAGGGAAAGTGCATTAAGAACTTGTTAAAGCAATAGTTTACAATTTACATTATATTTTATATGTTTTTCTTTTTACAATAATAGTTTATATTTTATACATAAATAATAATTATTTTTATAATAAAAAGAAACTATTTTTATTTATTACTAGGTTTTAACTGATTTTTCTTATTTAAAACAATATTAACACATTTCACAAGTTAATACTTTAAAATCCTTTTGTTTTAAAGAAAACGATTTTTATATTTTTGGGTAACTTTTAAAAAGGGCACTATATATATATATATATATATATATATATATATATATATATATATATATATATATATATATATATATATATATATATATATATATATATATATATATATATATATATATATATATATATATATATATATATATATATATATATATATATATATATATATATATATATATATATATATATATATATATATATATATATATATATATATATATATATATATATATATATATATATATATATATATATATATATATATATATATATATATATATATATATATATATATATATATATATATATATATATATATATATATATATATATATATATATATATATATATATATATATATATATATATATATATATAATATATATATATATATATATATATATATATATATATATATATATATATATATATATATATATATATATATATATATATATATATATATATATATATATATATATATATATATATATATATATATAGTATATATATATATATATATATATATATATATATATATATATATATATATATATATATATATATATATATATATTATATATATATATATATATATATATATATATATATATATATATATATATATATATATATATATATATATATATATATATATATATATATATATATATATATATATATATATATATATATATATATATATATATATATATATATATATATATATATATATATATATATATATATATATATATGTATATATATATATATATATATATATATTATATATATATATATATATATATATATATATATATATATATATATATATATATATATATATATATATATATATATATATATATATATATATATATATATATATATATATATATATATATATATATATATATATATATATATATATATATATATATATATATATATATATATATATATATATATATATATATATATAAGTATAAGCTTATTCATCTTCGAATGAGCCTATCACAGTGCTAATAATTCCTTGATTGATATATATATATATATATATATATATATATATATATATATATATATATATATATATATATATATCTATATATATATATATATATATATATATATATATATATATATATATATATATATATATATATATATATATATATATATATATATATATATATATATATATATATATATATATATATATATATATATATATATATATATATATATATATATATATATATATATATATATATATATATATATATATATATATATATATATATATATATATATATATATATATATATATATATATATATATATATATATATATATATATATATATATATATATATATATATATATATATATATATATATATATATATATATATATATATATATATATATATATATATATATATATATACGACTATGCTCAATATTATATGTACTCTACTGGTATATTCTTAGCTTCCTTTAACTTGCACACATTCGAAAAATCATGTATATTGATTTTCAGACTTTGATTTACTTGAATTTTTTAAACTCCCAACTGCAATGAAAATTAGTAATCCCTCTTACCTTTGTCAGATATGAATAAAATATGAAATATGTAGTGAATCACTCCACATTTAGTTATTTACCGTTTTATTGAGGATGACTACTTATTTCGCCTCATTACACGAAAGAACCAGAATCACTATATAAATGTGCCAGAATATTCTGGATTTGGGTAGGTCTTAGTCATTTGACATCACAATTTTTTGGAAACGGCCGACATTTGTCTAAATTTAAAAATGTCGTAAATCAGAGATTTTTAAGAATATTTTTTTGTTTTCTTTTGGCAAATTACTATGATATATTTCAATTACATGCTGGCTACTTCATCCAAATTTTTTCTTCCTCTAGATTTACCTTGTTCCTAAATTATCTTACGGATTTAAAAGAAGGAATCTACAAGGTGAGTTTGGAGGAAAGCATCAAACTCTGGGAGTATTTTCTACACTTAAATGCTTGACTAAAAAACTCAAAAGTTATAATCCTATTTTCATATGGTAAACAACAAGAAATTTTCATTTGTCAACAAATCAATTGTCAGTTGTGAGTTATTTTACGTGAAAATTGTGATGAAAGTGAAAAACAATGACACACATCTTTTCAAATCTGGAAAATGTGGATATGATGTTCGTTTATGGTCTTAGTAATGGGAATGGTACATTTGCAGTTGAAGAGTGTCGTCAACGGTTTCCGCGTAAGAATTCAGGATAATAATTATTTATCCGAATTTTCAACATTCTGAAATTCCGGCAGACTTCCTGGTGCGAACATTACATCTGAATGTGCCAGTAGACAAGATGTAAATAGCTTGATTTAGTGGAGCATAGTTCACGAAGAATTGCCGCTTAACCTGAAATTAGTCAAAGAAAATATTACACAAGCAGGGCTTATTTAAATACCCCCTACAATCAGGAGGCTATGCAAGATATATTGAATTTTGTCGATGCATAATCGTTAATCGTCACTTGGTACAATTCTTATTTTTACTGAAGAAGTAATATTCACTCTTAACGGCTTCAAAAATGCCGGCAACTCTCATTCGATGGTCTGACTAAAATACCTACAAAATAATCGAAACCAATTTTCATCATCGTTGTTTAATTGTGGGATTGTCGACAGACATTTAGTTGGTCCTTTCATTTTGGAGAGTCTTCTAATATAATAGGAGTACGTGATTTAGAATTTTTGCATAAGAAATACTTTGTATTATCACCAAGATGGAGTTCCTTCACATTTTGCTGGCCAGGTTACACAATATTTAAATGAAACTTTTCTAGAACGATGCATTGATCGAAGTGAACTTATTAACTGACCGCCATTGTTCATAGTGCTGGTTGAAAAGTGATGTTTAAAAAATGATTGTGAAGAATCGAAAACTGAGGTATGCAAAAAAATGGTGAGTAATCAAGGTCAACTATTTCACAATATTTGGAATGTTGCAGCTCAAATAAAAGAAAAATGAGAATTTAGAAGAGCAATAAATACTATTTGCAGACGAGTCAGAAAATGCATAGATGTCCATCGTGATACCTTTGAAATTTTTTTGTAAAATAAATGCACTTTTCAAATAATCTTGTGTTATCCTGTTTTGTTCTTACTATCTTTTCAATGACAGTTTTATTATGAAGGTGTGATACCAACAACACTTTCTTATACAGATAGATGATTGATAACGAAATCAACTACAAGGATTTCTTACCATCGTCTGTATAACCAAATAAGATCGCAGTTGGATGAGAGGGGGTGATGTAACTGGAGATTGTTTCCCGCTTTGTTACTGAGTTTAATTTACCTTTGTTTATGTTGAAAGGGTCCCCTTACCTGTTTTCATTTGAATTGGGATATTGTCTGAACTTTCACTCAAACTCTATGAATAATCTATTACGACACCTCTCGGTATTGCAATTGGTTATTTAAAACAAATATGAACTCCAGAACAGACACCAAATCCAAATGAGAACAACACCTAAGTCAGGAAATGTAATGGAGGAGGGCTAGTTGGAAATAAGAAATGAGGATCGTAGATGTTATAATTAAATTCACTTGAACCAGAGTGAAACAAGTGAACGCCAAGGTTGTGTTATAAAGGAGAAGCGTGTTGTATTATTTTAACGTTAATATATATATAATCTAACTACTCTATGATAAAACAATGATGGTTTTATCTGAACTTTGTTGATGCTAACAATAATTGTTATTATTCTTAGTATCAAGTGATTGGAATATACTTACATTACGATGAAACCAGTTGCAACTAAACCGACAGAGAGTACCATCAATTATACTTACAAAGATCACCCGATGTATACAGGAAGAAACTTACATGCCCTTATCCGCGTTACATAAACGGACCCTTAAAATTTCCCAATTTAAATTGAAGAAGTAATTTTGGGAAACACCCAATTACTATAATAATCTTTACATCAATATTTAAGTCCTTAATTAAGATGGTAGCTTCAATTATTATTAAGTTTAACGAAAATATAAGATTAATCACAACACTAGAACAACACAGCCTTTGCTTCCGGCGTTTCGTCTATGACTGATGCCCAAGGGCGGAAGTAATGGGTACTTGAGTTTCGATTATTAACTAGTTCTTTATGGAATATTTAAGCTGGGTTATTTATTAAGGAGTATTTATAATAGAAATGTTCTAAAAATTAAGGTGATTTTGAATATGCAAATGAAAATTACTAAAGATTTATCAAAATTGTTATTTTAACGATTTTGTCTGTTGCTGAGCGAAAAATCTTCTTCCGCATTCTCGAATATTCTAGCATGTTCTTGTTTCTTTCGGATGATGGAATTTTAACTCTTCCTATCAATTAATTACTTGATATATAATGTGGGTACAGATATTAAAATATTCCCTATTACATTGGGAATGTGTTGTTCAAATTTGAGCTTGATTCGACTATTAATAACGAACATATGAAAATGTGCCAATACATTCTAAATGCAATTAATTACGGATTAAAGATAAGTTTAATAAAGTTTAATCATTGAATTTTAACATCTGTGATGACTAAAGAGTCTAAAAAACCTAATAAGAAGTGAAAGTTACAGTTAAACTCAAGAAAAATGACTTTAGAGGAGTCTAGGCTGATCTAAGTAATTTTCACGTGCTTATATATATATATATATATATATATATATATATATATATTATATATATATATATATATATATATATATATATATATATATATATTATATATATATATATATATATATATATATATCCTCAAATGGGAATTATGTATGTCAATTGAAAGGGTTTAACGCTCAGAATATGAATATAATATTAAAAATCAGCCAAACGGACTCTACAAAAAATTACAAGCGTTAGAAGATAAACGTTTTGCACGTGAAAAGGCTTCCAAAAAAGTCAAAGATGGCGGAGAGTGGCGTCCGGATGAATATCGGATAAGCCTTCTCGGAGGATCTTTGTAGGATGTGAGACTATAGGAAGAAATAAAAATAAATAAATATATAAACAATTATAATAATATAGAAAGATAAATTAAAGGTGTTCCAAACTACAAGAACGCAGAAAAGCTCGCCGAATCATTCACTCACATTTCTCAATTTCAAATTAATGAATTGGTTCAATTTTGACAATAAAATTGCAACATGCTTGATCATACTTTGCAACGATGTTAAATCGACAACAAATGAATATTGGATTTCAACTTTTGGGTTTTTTAGTCATAAATTTATGTGAGGAAAACTCTCCCGGAGTTTGGTGCGTTCCTCCCGGATCCTTTATATATATATATATATATATATATATATATATATATATATATATATATATATAATATATATATATATATATATATATATATATATATATATATATATATATATATATAATATATATATATATATATGCGGTGGTTCGACCCCTGATGAGGTAAGTATTTCTTTATCCTCTAATTTGTTTAGCTCTATTTACAATTATACAAAATGATTCCACGGTTTATAAAAAGTGGCAATTAAAATTATAACTAATAAGGAGCGGGGAGGAACAGGGTGAAAACCTGGTGATTGTACCTTGACGGGAAGATCGGTTGCTTGAAACTGTTCTTTGAAGCGAACTTTTTTTGGTTCGTGGATAGCTCAGCGGTAGAGCACCGAGTCTTTTGTCATCTCAGTCGCAACATGCGGTGGTTCGACCCCTGATGAGGTAAGTATTTCTTTATCCTCTAATTTGTTTAGCTCTATTTACAATTATACAAAATGATTCCACGGTTTATAAAAAGTGGCAATTAAAATTATATATATATATATATATATATATATATATATATATATATATATATTATATTATATATATATATATATATATATATATATTATATATATATATCATACAACACTTAAGTTTTGAAGGTAATGATAAAGAGAAGAGAATCAGGAGGAAAAACCCTCTCAGTTCAATGTGGATCGTCTCAAAGCTCTGCAATGGGATTTCTGACAGTTTCACGGAGTCTTGGTGTTTCTGTTAACTTTTGATGAAATCTGACACTGGTGAAACCCATGAGACGATGTAACGATCAAAATTTGGCCAAAAGTTTCGTGCCTTAATCATTCTATGTTTATAGTATCGAAACTTCACACAATGCACAAAGATTGACATTGAGAAAGACTTAAATTAGTTTCGTAAAGAAGTGAACTCTGGATCAGTTTCCTAAAGGCTAGCAATGGATAGATAGATGGTCAACATGGTGTAGTGTAAGGAAAGATACTGACAAATGAGAGAGTTACCATTAATTTTCTCGGAGCATTAGACTAGACTAGAGGGAAATTTGATGTTCTGACGATATTTATTAGCTGAAGTTCACTCTAAAATGAAATAACAAGTGCCTCGTGGTCTACGCACAATGTAACTTCACAATTCTCTTGGAAAGGTTTTAAAGTGGAACATTGATAAACAGGCAACCAAGAGCCACAAACAGCCGCTCTCCGGTATACCTTTTTTTTTTAACCGACCTTGTCCAAATTTTCAGGAACTCTAAAAGAAGGGTATATGGCTTAAGTTCGATAGTGAAACATTTTAGATATATGTTTCTGAAAACACATTGTGAGGTGAAATGGAAAAAAAGTTTAGAAATTTGATTTTTTTTCCAAATTTCAAGGCATCATAAAACATTTCCAAGAACATATATCGTAAATATCTTTTGATCGAAATTTAGATATCTCTTTTCTCTAGAGTATTCAAACATTTGACTAACTTCGGTGAAGAATCAAAAAAGTTATAAGAAAAACAGTGAAGGTGCGATATTGAAGAAAAGAGCATACGTCACTGTTTTTCTTAACTTTTTTTTTGCTTCCTGATATAAATTGCCCAAATTTTTAGCAATTGCAGAGGAAGGTATATCTAAAGTCCGATCGAAAGATATTTTTGGTATCTATTTCTGAAAAAAAAGTTTTTTGTTCATATTTTACCTCACAACGTACTTTTAGGGATAGATATCTAAAATATATATATATATATATATATATATATATATATATATATATATATATATATATATATATATATATATATATATATATATATATATATATATATATATATATATATATATATATATAACTATAACTATGCTCAATCTTACATGTACTCTACTGGTAATGCCTCGAGCTTACCCCTTTTATCTATTTTCCCAGCTTCCAATAATTTGCACACCTTCAAATAGTCATGTTTCAGGACTTTTCGGTTTTTCATGCTCTATGCTCTTCTTCTAGAGTTTCTTAAAATTTGGACAAGTTCGGTGAAGGAAAAAAGTAATATCGGAAAAGTGAAGAGATGTGTTTCTGCGAATCTATAAAATTAACAGAAATTTGATAAACATTCGGAAATGCGAATCTTGCCCAATAACGGAGAGATTCGTTTTTTTTGTACTTTATATAATAAAAATAATATTCCAGAAAATAAAAATCAACAAAAAGTGTCCGAATACCCTTAATGTGAAAAAATACGAAATTTCATCTACGTTTGGATGGATGTTAACCAAAATATAAAATTTATGTAATGATAGGACTTGACATTGCAAGACACGTGCGTGCCTATATCTTTTATATATAATAAAAGTAATCGGGCACCGAATAAAAGTCCCTTTAAATTGAAAAAAATGTGGCAATATAAGTTTCTCGGCAGTTAATTTTGAATTTACAAAAAATATTTGCATTTAAAAAAAAAAAAAAAAAAAAAAAAAAAAAAAAAAAAATACTGAAAGTAATTTTCAATCAAGATATTTATTTGTTTTACATAATTACGTGTGAGGCCTGGATCCTTTGGCCCTTAATGACTAAGCACTCTTTTATATATATATATATATATATATATATATATATATATATATATATATATATATATATATATATATATATATATATATATATATATATATATATATATATATATATATATATATATATATATATATATATATATATATATATATATAACTTCGGAATCTAGAGGAATATGAATATGTTGAAAAAAATATTATTTTGTAAGAAAGTCAGGGCAACAGGTTTAGAAATCCTACGATTTTATTTCAATGCCTAAAACACTTTCAATATTTGCTTGAAATTTTGGAAACTATCGCGCTGAAGAACAAGTTTTATAGACTTTTAGAAAACAAAAACAGAATAGCCTACGACACTTTGGAAGCTTTGTTGGTCCTATTGACACCGTGAAAACCCTACCTGGGAGTGCAAAATTCAATAAGTTGCATATGAGAGGCAATTTCAACGTGAGAGCTCAAGGGGAAAAAATTTTGTAGCTAGAGAGAAAATGCTAGTTTCATCGCCAATGTGATAGCCATACCTGTGAGTATATATATATATATATATATATATATATATATATATATATATATATATATATATATATATATATATATATATATATATATATATATATATATATATATATATATATATATATATATATTATATATAATAAAAAAAAAAAAAAAAAAAAAATTTTTTTGAAAAATTTTTTTTTTTTTAAAAAAAAAAATAAAAAAAAAAAAAACAATAAAAAACGTCCATTTTTTTTAAATTAAACTTGCCATTTTTAAGACCATTTTTGTTATATATATATATATATATATATATATATATATATATATATATATATATATATATATATATATATATATATATATATATATATATATATATATATATATATATATATATACAATATAATAAAATTTTGATAAAGCTAGGTTGGAAGTCGATATTCTAGTTAAATTTAGCTCATATTGAAAAAAAGGTGATTTGACTACCAATAATGATAAAATAAGCATTTATTTTACATTATTTACTTTTTATATAAACCTATGAATTGTAAGTGGTACAGTGGTAAGGTGGTAACCTATATTGAAAGTGGTTCAGTGGTAAGGTGAAAGCCAGTTGTTATAGTATAACTGATATAGTTGGGATAGGCCTAGCAAGCCACCAATTGATTGCCTTGCTCAAGAAACTCATATCTTGCCTCGGAACCCTTTGGAAGGAATTTCGTTCGAGAAAGCTGACAGGTGCTAGCACCTACAGGAGTATGGTGAGAAAGTGAGAAACCTATGTCAAGTTTTAAAGAGGTTGTTTGCTAAGAATACCCTCTACTATGAAGCTTGAACCAAATCGGTGACAGGTAAATTCATCGACATTGTTCAATAACAATCGGTAATCGGTCGCGAGATGGTACTTTTAAAAAATGTGTCCCTGTGAGCCCCCAAGGGTGACAGAATAGCTCGAAAGGGGGAGCGCTTCTCGGAGCTGGTTTTATTTCTTCTATGCCTCAAACAATTTGGAAGTTTAGATTTGATGACAAAAGTGGTTGCATTTGGTTCACGTTGGGAGTGCAGAAGTAAACTGGGCCCCTGCTTTCGAAAATGAGATTACTATTTACCCACCTCGTGCGCAACACTAGTTGTCACAGAATTGGGAAAGAACCGGAACTTTAAAGGAGTTCTCTCGTTCCGCGTCGGGTCCGCGTTTAAAAATGAGTATTTCGGTGCCGGAGTTACCCCTGTAACCCCAAAATTAAGGAACCCCATTTCTGGGTGAAAATTTTCCCTATGTCCAACAGAGACAGTAATTCATATCACAATCACTCTTCCGTTATGTTTCATTTTTTGTGACAAGTTTCGTGAATCTTAAATGCATCAGAAATAATTTTCGTTCCTCGCTAAGGCGTATTTTAACCGAATTACCAAACTCTGGGTGATTTTAGAGCAATGGAGTTGCTGGGTTAAACTCGTCTCTGGGATTTCAAAACTCAAAATCTTAGGGCTGGAGCTAATAGGTGGGGAGATTTTTCAAAAATAATATTAGGTGTCATAGCGGAAAATTCGACCTCTTTCATAAAATCTAATATAAAAGCAAATTTTCTACGCAGATCATTACGTTTTTTGGTGATATTTTCAAAAAAAAGTATTTTTATTTCTTTCATAAATTTCGTAATAATTGTTGCAAAGATCCGGGAATTGTAAATTTCCAAGCGCTTCAATTTTGACTCTCGAATTCCGAAATCGAAATCACAGTTTCAGGGTTAAACATTTATCTACGCCCAACTGAGACAGTAATTCATGCCACATTTCAACATTAAAACTTTCGCCATGTCACTTGTTACAACAGTTTAGGCCTACTCGCTCCTGGGGTCCACTTCAAAGGCTTATACCTCATTACATGTACGTCGTGGTGGAATGGGGACTTCAGATTCGGAATGCCCTACCCCAATATAAGGTTTTATTAGCTTTTCAGAGTCTTCGAATGTATAACTGAAGCTACTTTCAGCTAAAATTTTGATATCGCTTAAATCACGCATACGGATAAATTTCTTTATGCTGAGGCTAAATTCGAAGGTCACAGGAAGGAAGGATATGGTTACTCTCCTCCAAAAAAAAAAAATTCTTTGTTGCTGTTGAAATCAAATTTTGTGATTTATAGCAAATCCTAAACTATGAAAGATAGTTTTAAGATATATAATTCCTAAATGACGGTGTCATTTAGGACTTGGGAGCCCCCGAGGACCGTTCCTCTATCTGCTACGGTTGGGGAGATATGGACCCTCAAATTTACCTTTTCTCATTCTAATTCTCAAACATTACTGCATGACACCTTGGTATGTATGTCGGCCATTAACTCGAAAACGGTAATGTCCAGGAGGGTGGAGATTCTGTATTTGAAATTGATAAGATAAATATAAGAGTTTAAAAAGTTAAACAAAATTTAATCGTAGAAATCTAAAAAGTTCAAAGTTTTACAGGCAATCATATTAAAAAATAACATATTGGACCCATATCAAACGAAAACGGAAATTACATTATAGAATTCATTCTTTCAGGCGTTTAGGTCCCACATGAGGGTCAACTTCTGCTCTTAATGGTATTTTTTTCTTCAAATTTTTTTTTTTAAATTTCTTCATGGAGCTACGTTATTAGAACTTATTTTTTGATCGCATGTCTCCTAGAAAAAAAAAAAAAAAAAAAAAAAACACCACGACAGAAATCACTTTCAAGGCGCTTAATGGGGTAAAACAAATCACGTTCAACCTTTTTCCACTCGTTTCACTTCTTTCTGTCTGTAAGTTTGGGAGATATTAACGTTATAAAATGTTTTTACGTTTACATTTTTTTTTAGGAGTTTAGGTCGACTTTCGCTCTTAGTTCCATTTTCGAGGTCAATTTTCTACGACCTAATGGACGTTTTGGATGTTGGAAATGCCCTAACTTGCTAATATTCGTCGAGCTCTACCTTTTAAATCTCATGTCGCTTGACAATATCTACTATGGGTTTGCAGATATAGTCTCCCAAAAGTTAATATAATTTATCGGAATAAGCTTATGTTCGTTTTTTTCCCTAAGTTTTTGAACGTTTTGACGGTTTTTGGTCCTCAATATCCAAAACCTAAAGGACTTACAATTTTCGTCTCAAGTGAGGGTATCCAGCCCTTTAGGGGCTGCATTTTTACTTAATGAACAATCTCGATAGAGACAAAGGGTTTTGATATATTTTGGTCAGAATGATGGTACTCTAACTAATATTCGAGTTACGGACGCGAAAACGACTCGCATATAATATGGATGTCACAAAAAAAAAAAAAAAAAAAAAAAAATATTCCACGGTTTATTCTGTGCCAAACCTATGTCCCAGAATCTACGTCTAAGAGTAAATTATAAATGCATGACTAGTAGCGATTAGTATCCTGCTGCGAAGTAGGAGGAGTAGTCCTGTAAACTCTATCAAGCGGGTTCCTCAGTTGCCTACCTGTATTATTATTATTATTATTATTATTATTATTATTATATATATATATATATATATATATATATATATATATATATATATATATATATATATATATATATATATATATATATATATATATATATATACGTAAGATATAAGGAAATCCGCTGTGAGGAGCTGCGCCCCTCCCGGTGGGGGATTCCATACCCCGCCTGCCATGCTTTATTGTAAAGCAATAGATAATACTGGGCCATATTTTGGTTAAAAAAAAAAATTAAAACTTGAAATATTCCTAAAATTGTGGTAAAAGAAAAAATATATTTCCTGATAATTAGTATGACCTTGTAAGACGGATACATTACTATAGATCTTGAAGACTTTAATAAAATCTGTAAAAATATTCTATTTGAAAAAGAAGGTTTTTAAAAAATGCAAAAATATTTCTAATTGTATACTTTTTTATATTGAAGTGAGCATATGACGACATAAAAAGATTTAAAGTTTAAGCATGTATATTTTAAAATAGTAGGAAGAGAAGAGATCTTTGGAAATGTGAAGTAATAATGAAAGTAATGAAATAATAATAATAATAATGAAAATTATTATTTTACATTAATTTCATTATGCAAAATCAGCATCTTCTGGATTGACTTTTAATAGCTCAAATATGATCACTCATTTTTCTATTTATTCACATGTTTTGAAGCCCATTTTAAACATTCAATCGTGTTACTCACTTCACTGTACAACCTCTACACATTTATTTACGTCCGTCACACGTTCCACATTTATTTAAATAATAATGAAAATAATAATAAATAATAATGAAAATAATGTAAAATATCATATAAAAAGACATTTGAAAAAAAAACGAAAAAAAACGGTTTTTGTTTTGCAAAAAAAAAAAAAAAAAAAAAAAAAAGCATTTTTTTTTTTTTTTTTTTTTTTTTTTATATATATATATATATATATATATATATATATATATATATATATATATATATATATATATATATATATATATATATATATATATATATATATATATATATATATATATATATATATATATATATATATATATATATATATATATATATATATATATATATATATATATATATATATATATATATATATATATATATATATATATATATATATATATATATATATATATATATATATATATATATATATATATATATATATATATATATATATATATATATATATATATATATATATATATATATATATATATATATATATATATATATATATATATATATATATATATATATATATATATATATATATATATATATATATATATATATATATATATATATATATATATATATATATATATATATATATATATATATATATATATATATATATATATATATATATATATATATATATATATATATATATATATATATATATATATATATATAATCGAAGGGTTAAGGGTAAACTCGACAAAGAGTAAAGTGATGAGGATCGGGGGCAGGGATGAGGCAGCAAAAGGGGAGGAATGGGAGGGTGTCGAGGTGGGGAGAGAGAAATTTGAGGAAGTAGAAGAGTTTAAATATCTGGGAATGTTAGTGGAGGGGAAAGGAGGGATGGATGGGAAATAAAGAATAGAGTGACGGAGGGAATGAAAGTGATGGGGGGACTGAGAGAAGTCTGGAAGAAGGGAAGAATATCAAAGGAAATAAAGGTACGAATGTTTGAGAGTATGTGTCTACCATCTGCAATGTATGGGTGTGAGACATGGGGGATGAATGCGCAGATTAGGAAAAGATTAGAAGTTTTTGAGATGAAAGGACTGAGGGCTATATGTGGGGTAAGGAGGGTAGATAGAATCAGAAACGAAAGAATAAGAGAGATGTGTGGATGGAAGAGGGGAGTAGTGCGCAGAGCGGAAGAGGGTGTATTAAGATGGTTTGGGCATATGTGTAGAATGGATGAGAATAGGACGGTGAGTAGAGTGATGAGATCCGAGATAGAAGGGAGGAAGGGGGAGGGGAAGGCCGAGGTGGAGGTGGATGGATGGGGTGAAGGAGATATTGGGGGGAGAGGTTTGAATGTGGACGAAGGTAGGAGAGTCGCGGGGGACAGAGTGAGATGGAGGGCAGTGGTGAGAGGGGAGGGGAGATAGAGAGTGGATGTGTGTATGTGAGCGAACTGTGACGGGCACCACCCCACGAGAGTGGGAAAGGTGAATGGTAAATAAATAAATAAATAATTTACTTATGGAATGTAAAATTTGGGAAATATCGGATATTTGCTTAAAGGAAGAACGATTTTTTTTCAATTAATTTAAATTAAATTGTCAATATTAATTTCTTACAACGTCATCAATTTTATGAATAAGAACTGGTCGAGGTTTAAATTATCTAAAAAAAAAAAAAAGAAAATGATTAAAATAGATCACTCATTCATTGCGAGTCTTTTTAAAAATATATTAAAAGTTAAAGCAACTTTCTTTATTTCAAAAATCTTTGAAAAAAAATGAAAAAAACTTTTCTTCTTTTCAATAATTTACAAGTTCGACGTTAAGCTCAGACTTTGAAAGGCTTATTTCATATTATAGATTTTTCATTACTTAAGAAAATTTATTCATGCCTTCATAAATTCATATTCCTTCTATAATATATATATATATATATATATATATATATATATATATATATATATATATATATATATATATATATATATATATATATATATATATATATATATATATATATATATATATATATATATATATATATATATATATATATAATTTTAATTGCCACTTGTTTTATTATATAAATAAATATACATACATATATACCAACCGTGGAATCGTTTTGTATACTTTTATAATTGCTATTTGGGGATTCGAACCAGGGCCCAAAAGATGGAATATCAATCGTGCTAACCACTACACCACCGATGGTTCAAAAGGAAATCAACCAGAACTCCTACTAACATCTCGCCTAGTGAGACAGCTCCAGAAGAATTCCCCGACTACAACTTGGGCGTAGGGTTAGCTTTGGCCAAGGCTCTATCTCCGTATACCGCAGATACATTTGTTATAATTTTAATTACCACTTTTCTTATACATACTGTATATATAAATAAATATACATACATATATACCAACCGTGGAATCGTTTTGTATACTTTTATAACTGCTATTTGGGGATTCGAACCAGGGCCCAAAAGATGGAATATCTGCGGTATACGGAGATAGAGCCTTGGCCAAAGCTAACCCTACGCCCAAGTTGTGGTCGGGGAATTCTTTTAGAGCTGTCTCACTAGGCGAGATGTCAGTAGGAGTTCTGGTTGATTTCCTTTTGAACCATCGGTGGAATAGTAGTTAGCACGATTGATATTCCATCTTTTGGGCCCTGGTTCGAATCCCCAAATAGCAGTTATAAAAGTATATATATATATATATATATATATATATATATATATATATATATATATATATATATATATATATATATATATATATATATATATATATATATATATACGGGGGAGGGAAGTGGCGCTCCCGAGGCGTTGAGATTACCCCTATTGGGTATATGGGATGTTAAGGGTACTTCCCATCTCATCCTTGTGCTTAATAGTACGCTCCTTTTTGCTCTCATGTACACTTTCTTCAACACAGAGTAGGCTCTCCTTTTACATACTATAAACACTATTTCATTTATACATCTCTTTTTTAAAAAAAAAAAACTAATTAATTATGGCGTCGACTTTGGTAGCCTCGGAGAATCCAAGAGGGGCGGATTCCAAAGATAGCCCCTCATCCACCCCTTCCCCCATCACCACTTGGGAGTTGGTGGCCTTCGGTGATGGGGTTTGTGCCACCAGGAATTTTCAGCCAGGTGTTACGGATGCATGGTCTGTTTTTTTCTTTAATTTCTGCAACATTCGAGGTCTTCATTCCAATTTCCACTTTGTTGAACATCACCTCTCTTCTTCTAGACCTCACCTCTTATTCATTGCCGAGACTCAGATGTTTGAGCGTTCTGATTGCAAACCCTGTTCTGTTTCCTCCTACTGTCTCTATCCTCAATTTTCAACCGAAGACGGATGTTGTGCATACGTGCGAAATGATGTTTTTTTTCTTGCCTCTAATTTGGAGTCTTCCGAATTTTCAACCTTGTGTCTTAGGCTCTCTTGCCATTCTACGACTAAATTCATTTGTTCTGTTTATTTACTGACTATCCTAAATTGTTTTACTATCTAAACTCCAAAATAGAGCACATTCTCACTTCTCCTTTCTCTGAAATCATCATATTAGGTGATTTCAATGTTCACCACCGCCAATGGCTTCTTCTAGTTCTCATGATACAGCTGGTGAACGTGCCTTATATTTCGATATCCAAAACGACCTTGAACAATTAGTGTAGCTCCCTACTCGTATTCCTGACCGTCTTGGAGATGAACCCAACATTCAAGACCATTTTCTAACTTCTAATCCTTCTCCTTATACTGTTAAGCTCTTTCCTCCTCTGGGTTCCTCCGATCACCCTCTTATATCTGTATTCTCTTCTATCTCTTCAAGTCGTCCGCAGGAAGACCCCCTTCTATTGAAAGGAAACGTTTGTGGCATTTTGGTGACGCAAGCTGGTCGGACTTGCGGTCGTACTTCTTTGATTTCCTGTGGAATGATTATTGCTTCTGTGGGAGGGATCCCTTGGAGCGTGCTGAAAGCATAACCGAGGTGATTCTCTCTGGCATGGAGGCGTACATTCCATTTTCTTTCCTTTCTACTAAACCTAACAAACCTTGGTTTAACTCTACTTGTTCTCACGCTATCCGCCGCAGGGATGTTGCCTTCAGGAATTACCGTAGTCTTCAAACTCCAGAAACTCACGCAACTTATATTTCATTCCGGAATCTGGCAAAATTTATCCTTCGCAACACCAAAAACTTTTCTCCGTAAAAAAGGCAATAATCTTTCTGGTTCCTCTTCCTCAAGCTCTTTCTGGCATTTTGCAAAAAATGTAAACTCTAACTGCGCTTTTTCTTCTTTCAATCCTTTAGTATCTTCCGACGGCACAACTGCTGTTTTACCTTCTTCTAAAGCTGAACTCTTCGCTCAAACTTTTTCCTCTAATTCAACCTTAGACGATTCCGGAGCTATTCCTCCTCCTTCAACCCCCTCCAACTCACTTATGCCTAAAATTATAATTTCTTCTAAAGACGATTATTTCTGCTCTCTCTGAGCTTAATACTAAGAGGGCGTACGGTCCCGATAGTATTCCTCCTGTGGTTCTCAAAACTTGTGCTTCCGAGCTTGCACCCTGCCTTGGTAAACTATTTCGCCTTTGCCTTTCTACTTCGACCTTCCCTTCTTGCTGGAAACGTGCGCTTATTCAGCCTGAGCCGAAGAAGGGGAATCCCTCTCAACCCTCCAACTACCGTCCAATTTCTTTGAGCTCCGTTCTCTCTAAATTTTCCTAATCAATCCTTAACAGGAAGATTTGGAAACATCTCAATTCTTCTAATCTTATCTCTGATCGCCAGTATGGCTTTCGTAAGGAACACTCTACTGGTGATCTCCTTTCCCTTCTCTCTTACTCTTGGTCCTTCGCTCTTCGGCCTTTCAGTGAATCCTTTGATGTCGCGCTGGACATATCGAAAGCCTTCGATAGGGTCTGGCACAAAGCTTTGATTTCCATACTCCCCTCTTTCGGTATCTATCCTTCCCTCTGTGATCTTCTCTATAGTTTCCTTTCCTGTCGTTCTATAGTTGCTGTTGTAGACGGCCACCGTTCTTCCTTTAAACCTATTAATAGTGGTCTTTCTCAGGCTTCTGTTCTATCCCCAACACTTTTTCTACTTTTCATTGATGATTTTCTTTCT